>WEIT01032651.1:5789-24339 GCA_013389985.1 Dryoscopus gambensis | reverse complement strand
GGGGGAGGGAAACTCAACACTAGTAGTTTCATGTATAAACAACATCATGTAATTATCCCCGATAAAATCCCGTAATTTTCTTCACTATTTCATATTACTGTATTTTATCCATTTCTAGATACTCATTTTTAATTTGGCCCTATAATATTGTGATGGTGAGGGCTGCAGGGTTTTAGATGTCTCATTCAAACAGACACTAATTTGCACCACTTGTGAAACATTAACTTTAGCAACTTGTATCAGAGTCAATTTCCTTTAGGCTTCGTCTGAAGACTGATCAGACCATACNCGATCAGACACTAATTTGCACCACTTGTGAAACATTAACTTTAGCAACTTGTATCAGAGTCAATTTCCTTTAGGCTTCGTCTGAAGACTGATCAGACCATACCATACAAAGCTGATGAATTTGTTCTCCAAAATACTAAATTCTTGGTCTTTGCTTGGAAACTCACATCCCCCGTGCATGTTCCCCATGTCAGCTGTAGGAACATGAAATAAAGATGTGCAACTGAGAGGACGAATTCCACTATTAATAAAAATAATAGTAAGAAAAGACAAAACACATTTATCTGCCTTTTTCTAATTTCCTCTTATGATAAGAGAGCTAACATCATAGATCAGTTTTAGGTGGCTTTAATCTACCAGCTCTACTACCATCCTTTTTTCTCTAGTAGTGGGAAAGGTAAATTATCCATAAAATAGTAGAGGAAAAACTTAGGTATGAAGAGCAGTCTAGCCATTTTCTTTCCCCTTGAAATCAATTACAGATTGAAGGGGAAAATAGTGCTATTTTAAGAGGATTACATCTGAAATGTTATTGGATATCTTCTGAGTGTGTTTTCCCATGGTACTTCTTCTAGGCTTTTGTTGTAAAAACTGACATTCAGAAATTTACATCTCAGAAGCATCAAGGTACAGGTTGTATAGGTGTGGTTTTTATTTACACCTGATTTCTCCAACTCTATGCTGATTTCCCTTTTAATACTCTATGTAGAAAGAAACCATATAAACAAAAACTGCACACTAGGCCGAAGATGCACTTTTAAGTAATTGGATGTTGCATTAAAGTGTCCCTGGGTTTCTTGTTTAGTGATGCTTTTGCTTAGAATTGAACCAATCTGTCTTCATATTTCCTCTTCTCTACCATTATAATTGATCTGGCAGTTTGCCACACTTAGACCCAGACAGTAATCACTTGGCATAGAGGATATTCTGCCTCCCTAATTTGACTGACAGAATAAATCCTGTTTTTAAACTGCTGTCATGTGGTTTTTATCAGTAAATAACACACATTTTACTATGGCATGTGTACATTGAGATAGACAGCTATGTCTTTTTAATGTGTCTACCCAGCAGCAGAGGAGGAGTCGTGAAATGCAATCATATTTTCATCAGCTCTGCTGTAAGAATGCAAACCTTGAAAGTGATTCTTAGGGAAAAAAACCCTAAAGCTGGAAGACATCTGTTAAGTTTACATTTAGAGGAAGTTGTGTGTGTATTATACCATCTAACAAACTGAGGGAAATGGGCTTCACAGCCTATGTATTATTAGTAGTGGTAAAGCAAATACTGTGCTCTGTTCAAGTTGCACCGACCCACTTGTAATTTACCTGGGAGAGGACAAACTATTTGGATGGCATGTGTACTGTTTTCAATTATGTTCAAAGAAATAGATGTTTGTGTAATGAATAATCTGCTGGCAATAAATAACAAAGTCCCCACTGCCAGGGGGGACATTCAAGTAGTCTTCATCTAGTATTCAAATGAAAACTACAATTTTATACAACATTATGCTAAGTGGAGTCACTTAATGCACAACAATCTTTTAGAAGCTCACACTGGACCTTGTCAGCATAGTTTGGGAATTAGTACTGCAAAAAATCAAACAGGCACAACAGTTGTTACATGATCGCATGTGAAACCATCTTATCAGTATCCATTTTGTTTAAAACAAACAGAAATTAGCATTTCAGCAGCAGAACTAAGTATGTTACAGAAAACAGTGCATCACTAAAATGCATACATTTTTTTCAGGATGTGAAAGATTTAGGCTTGCTAAGAGTAAAATAGGAAACAAATCCCATCCTCCAAGGAATTAAAAAAAAAAGCCTTCTGAACCAATTGGAGTCAGAGAGAGCTACTAAATTTACTGGATTTTTGTCATAGTGCCTTGGAGCTAATTTTTCATTAGAGCTATGGTTTCAACCTAAATGCAACACTTAAATTAAACTTTAAATTTCCATCATGTTTATCCATGAAGGCTGGGCCCAACATTTTTTTAAGAAAAGTTTCTTTCTGTTGCAGACTTGCAGACTGATCACTCTCTAGCAGTTCTCTCTTCAGTACTCACTGGCCTCCTGGTGCAGGGGTTCTGTTGGATGTGTCTGCTGTGGGGCGTGGCCCATCTCAGAGGTATCTTAGACACCCAGGCAGATTGCCATGGGAATTTTGAATATCTGAGCAGATAATATGATGTTCCTCCACTGAATGAAGAATTCCTATAAAAAGCTGGACTATGCGAAATTGTAAGGGGAGCGAAGTGAGATCCATTCGCAGTGACTGTATTGTTAAGAAATTGAGATGGTGCACTTCCTGCTTGTTGGATTTTTCTAGGAAATGCAACTTCTTTGTATACTGAAAGTGTATGATCTTAAAAATATTACTTAGTACTGATTTTGAAAAATATTATCTTTTTCAAGTTTTTGGTCATTACACAGGATAGATATGATGGTATGTGTGGTCAGGCAAATGTCAAAGCTGGACAGTCATATTATCATAAAGAAAGGCATTACTTCCATAGCAGCAGTGAGTACAGCAGGAAGTTCCTAAGTCCTCTGTGAAAACCTTTGTTTTCCACTTTTCCACAATTCTTTTGTATGGTTGTTTTATATCCCCCAAAAAATACAGTGAAAGAACTACCAAAAAACCCCCCTCTTAATATATTTAATTCTTATGTAAAGATGACAAGGTACTCTGCTTTGAGTATTGGTGGTAAGCATCTCTACAGTGTTTTTTGTAGTATGGTCTGTAGTTGGCAGCCATGGATAAAATCTTGATCTTTCTCAAAAAGAAAAGCTATTAAATAATTACTTCCTTAATCTGCAATCATAAAGCTTATATTTTCAGATTTACTCAGAAATTTCTGTACAGTTTTGAATGAAAGTATTAGTGTCTATTTCTCCAGTTTATATATTTTCTTTTCTTTTAAGGAAAAATAACGAGTAAGAGAAATTAATTTGTTAATCAGTTCAACGTTTGTCATCATTTATCCCTAATATTTAGTCTGAAAAACTGTATTATTCTGTGAAAATAGCATTTCAAAAATTGCAAGGTTACTTTTCAGGCATTCAACTCAGATGAGAGCTGAGAGCTCTCATCTCATCCAGTGTGAGATTTTTCTTGAATGCCTTCTGTGTAAATTATTTTATTTACTATACTATGGAAAAAACTGATTATGTTATAGACTATTGTATGTCTTTCTTTGCCCTGAAGAAACACATAATTTATAGTAAAAATTACAAAAAATACCTCAGAATCTTTTTAGAAAGAGCTATTCCTCTTGTATCACATCAAAAATCTTTTCCATTGTGAATTATTATAGCAGGTGATATTTTCTTTTCTGGATTTGTGTCTGATGTCATTACCTGTAAAGGAAAGCAAGCTACAAAAGGCATCTATGGATCTATTTAAAAAACCAAAACAACAAAACAACAAAACCACCAAAGAAAGAACACCCTACCAAGAAAGAGCCACAAACAACAACAGAAAGCCCAAACCCCCAAACAAACAAACAAACAAACAGAAAACCAACCAACCAACAACAACAACAACAAAAAACACCAAAAACAAAAAAAAAAAAAAAAAAAGGAAAGAAAGAAATTAACCAAAACCTAGAAATATACAGGGGAAAAAAGTTTACCTATTTCAAGGTGCTTTGTGCAAAGAATCAAAACCCTTTAATCAAAATCAGCTTTCAATATAAAACCTGAATAAAAGAAATATATTTTGTTTAGCAGGCTAACTCAAGTGTTTTAGTTTCTTATACTGAGGAACAATTGGAACATAAAAGTAATTGACAGTGGAGACAAAAATGTCCTTTGGTGTTGATAACAGAGTTATTTAGGATATGAAACCTAAAGCACATTGACTTAACAGTATTAAAATGCTGGTTTTATATACAATATCACTGAATGAGCAGCATATTCTTATTACCAGAATATCAGTACCAGAGGATCTTCCAAAACATCCTTCATAATGTAGGGTAGAAGCATGTCAATACATCTGATGCATTCTTTTGACAAGAACATGTTATTTAGCTTGAAAGTTTGGGAATTGCTGTTGACCATACAGTCTTCTTTCTTGCTGAAAGTGAGGCTAAGAGTCTTTCTAGAGTACAACTTTTCCATCTCCCCCAAACCAAAAGAAAATGTCCTTTATCAGGAAGCTAATGTAATACTGGAAAACAAATATATTATTTACATTCTAATTCTTAAAATAGCTAATAATAGTATATAAAAAGATTGTATATTTATTTTTACTTTAAAATATTTTTTTTAATCTGTTAGGTATAGTAAAAAAATAAATCACAATCCTTCTATCCTTACTGAGGATGCAAAATTTGTATTTTCATAGAAACTGTACCCTCCTGAAAATATACAGAAATATACATTCAGCAACTTTGTATTTTAAACAATCTCTCCCTTGATTTTTCCTATGATCCAGTAGGTTTTGAAGTTGTAGCTGTCAAAACTGTATATAAACAAGTAGCTATATCACTTGTCCTGACTGTCTGAACTGCTCCACAGTTGGATTAAATATAGGGGGAAAAAAACCTCATGAGTGTCTACAAATGCCTGAAATGCATGACTTCTCACATGATGAAAACCACTTCTCAGCAGAGGGTGCCATATGTGTTCCACAATAAAGATTAGTAATTTTCCCTCTTTTTACTCAAACTTGCCTCTACATTCAAGCAGCTGAGCTGGTAGTTTCCTAGTTTAATGAAGTTTGTCTGTGAAGCCATTTGAAACAACCAGAGAAGCAGATGGGGCGACTTCTGCTGTAAAAGTTGAGTCCATAATCCTGGTGCTTTGTGCCATCTGGACATGGTGAAGGGAAATGGGAGTGACCAGTCGTGCTGAATATGTACTCTGTGCCATTAACTAAACCCTTCCGTTTCCAAGTGGCTGGAGAACTTACCACAATCCCCCGCATTGCTACTGAGATAGAGTGAAAAAAGAGTTAAGGCGGAGTTGAAAGAGCACGTGAGGAGGGGGCATGTGATGTGCCCCGTTGCACTATTCTCTCAGCCTTCTAATTGTTTACATATCTTGGAGTCAGAGAATCAGGGATTCTCACACTTCGTATAAATAACACCTGTTGTTTATCTAGTTGCTTTCTTGTGTTGTACATTCCATTTCCAGGATCGATAAAGTTGATGGACTCTTGGTCCATCCAATGTGACGGAGAAGGTGTTAACCTCAGCTTCCAATCATCTGTAGTTATAAGAAATGTATAAATACTGTAAAGTAAAAATAAAGATGCTTCTTCTGCTGTTTCTTCTGCTTCTTCTGCTTCTTCTTACCCTTCTGACATCTCTCCTGTCCATATGTCATTATTGTGGCCCCAAGCGCCACATCTGCTGACCCGACACAGTGCCCCACACAGCCACGGCTGCAGCAGGGCTCAGGCAAGGCCAGCACCTCTGGGGGCTTGTGGACACTGCTGGACCTCCTGCAGCTCTCACACGTGGCTCAGTCTGGCCCTTTTGTGTTCCTGCTTCTGGAAACCCTGTTACGTGGCCAAGGGCACTGTAATAGCAGTGAAGACTTTTTAAGGCAGGAAGATATCTGGTATTCCTAAGATGCATATTTCCTTCTTTTCTGACAGATTTGGAGCTACCTGTACTTATTTTAGAATAGTACATCTTCACTGGGCTGCTGCAGTGCTGTAGTGTTAATCCACTGGTAATACTGATAGGAAATGTATCTCCGGGATTTAAGACATGGCCAATATGTCACTTTCGTAAATATGAAGAATAGTTCTGGATCTGTTTACTGTAAAGTATTGACTTGATCCATCAGCTAGTTTGCTAAACAGTTTTCTTTTGGAATTTTGCATCTGTTTGAGATGGTAGGAATACAGTAATTTTGATTGTATGGAAAAATTCAGAATGTGTCTGAGGGTCAGGAATTTACAGTTGGTTTGAGGCAAAAAAAATTCCAGAGACAGAGCAATCCCACCTTCAAAGTTCTGAGTAGGGCATGCCTCCCTTTCTTTTTAGAGAGATCAAATTGTGCACGTTTATGCTTAACTTTGATTATTTTTTAAAATTCTATTTATTTTAATTTTTTACTCTCTTGTTTTACACTATTAGAGGACACAATGTTTTGCTGACTTATCACAGTTACCAGGGAAAAGCACTACATGTCCCAAATTCAGCAGGATGTATGAAGTGAGGAAGTTTTTACACAGGCTACTGCAGCTTATTAAGCTGCTTCTGGGATTCAGTATTTAAAGCCAGAACTGCCAAAACCAGAAGGCTGACAATAGCAAGTATCAGAGAGCCAGGGTGTAGCTGGCTGTGAATAGCAAGAAGTGCCAGCTATGACCTAGGTTTATCTATCCTTGCATGCCCAGTAGCTCACTATTGACAGGTGTATTTAAAACAGGAGAATATTTGCCAGCTTCAGCATTGTACAGCATCAATAATCCTGACACCTTTTTTGACTGTAAGGCTCATTTCTTCATGCCTCAAAGAACAAATTAACTCCCTTCAGTTCTCCTGCAATATTTAAAACAGCAGTCAAATATAGATAACTGTATACAGTCATTCACGAGGTCTTCATCTAATCCAAGTAAGAAAGCAGTCGTGTGGCTGATGGTGCAGCTCATGCTTTGCCACGTTGCTCAGTGTCTGATAGAGTACCACAACTGGCAGGTTTGATAGCAGACTAGATATAGTATGAAGAAAAACTTCAGATGTGCTCTCTTTGATCCTGTCCCTTTTCTGTCATGTTATGACAGTATTTATCATCCTGATGTAAAGGTTTTTTCACATAATCCTGATGCAGAATTCAATTCCTCCATTTGTAACACCTGCATTTGTTTTATGCACCTTATGTATACCCTTGGTTTTAGCAGGTGAACTAGTACAGGCTACGAAACTGTAAAAAAGATAACGATATAATTATCACAGGGTGATGGTACGTGACATTTGGGGTTCTCAAAATGGAGGATTTTGGGTGGTGCCCCTGATGTCCTTTGCTTTCTTCTTCTCTATCCTCCATGTTATGCTGTGACGGTGGCACAAAGACATTGGTCAAGGTAGACCTGACCTTTTTCAAATTAATTGGTATAAAATAATAAACAAGGACACGTTTCGGGAGATGGTTGGAGCACCAAAACCCTAGAAAAGGTGGGAGCTGGCCCATCCAGGGGCAGTTAGCAGGGCATCTCAAGCTGTAAGCAGCTCCACAGCAAGCCAGCTGTAGAAGCTGTTATCAAGCTTAGAGATAAGAAAGAATAAACATCTCTGAAACGAGCACCTGCGGACTCCTTTTCATGGGGCTCTGAGAATGGACTTTAAGAAAAATAGCCGGGCAACACATGTCCGGGCAACCAGCCCATGACAAGCTAGGAGAATAATATATTATTAATGTGTTTTGGAGAGTTGAAACTGTTTTTAGTAATTCTGATGTTAAAATAGTTAACTCTTTCAAAACAAATGATAGGTGCTTTCATTTCACTATGTCACACTTCTTTGTAGCCAACAGCCAATCCTCCATTGTGCTTGGAAAGCTAGGCTAGGGTTTTTAGAGTTTATCAGTAATGGGTGTTCTTATATTCTCTTAATTGCTATGTCATAATTTTCTGTAGGTGTATCTCTTGGAGGGAATTTTTCTCCCCTTCTGTCACCTTTTAGTTTCATTACTGACCAGTTTCTCTGAGTTCTAGGAAGGGAGTATGTGATTTTCCTCTTTGGTTCTCATTTGAATGTATTTATGTGCAGAGAGGACTATATATATTTCTGTTGCACATGAATATGAATATTTTTATGAATATTCGAATAAAAAATCATCAGCTGGATGCACCATCAGTAAGTTTCGATTACCAGGACTCTTTTTTTTTCTTTCCCAAAGGAAACTCAGATGGGATGATTGCTCATCACATAAGTATTATCAGCTCCAACGTAAGAATCAAGAGATCATGAATCATAAAAAACAGAACTGAAAGAAACTTCAACGTGTCATCTAATTCCTTTTCCCCTGCTCTGTTTCTCTTCTGTTAACTCTACCAATGTGTTTCTTCATTGATGTTTCTTCGACCTCTCTGTTGAGATTCCACAATCACCTGAGATTATCTGTCCCAGCAGAGCTCCTCTGCCCCTGCCATTTCTGTTAGTTTTCCCTCATGTCTGACCCGAGTTTTTGTTGTTGCAATTAAGCTCCTTTACACCTTGTTTTATGCCCCATGGATATGGACAACTGATTAGTCCTATCTTTTTGCAACAGCCTTTCACAAACTGCCAAACCCTGTGCTGGGCTTTCCAGTAGTGAGGCTCAAGGGCCATGCTCTCTGTGTGCACTTCTGGCTGTGAAACGTCTTCTCTGAGAGGCAAGGAAAAGGATTTCTCAGAGGCAGGGTTTCACAGTCTTGTTTGCTGGTACAGAGACCTAATCCTCTTCCTGCTGAAAAAAGGAACAATCTACTATTGTTTAACTTTTCCAGTTTTCCTGGTCAAGAGCTCACTGCCTCAGTTAGTTTACCTACAGTCACTCTCACCCCCCACCAAACATAGAGGTCAAATTTTTTGTTTAAAAATTAAGATCCTGACAGAGTTACTGGGATGTCCAGATTAAGTTCTGTTCTTCTCATCTTTCAGATGGGCTGCTCCTTGGGAGCTCTGGAAAGTGTTTTTGTAACTGTTTTTCTTCCCAAACTTTTTTGGAACTCATGAACTGTATGTTCCCTACCTGTGTCCCCTACCTGTGTCCCCTGAAAATCCCGATCCAATTAACGTGCTCTGTGTACATCCTGTCAGGGAGCAGCAGGAACAGGATGTTCACCAAGGCAAGCGAAGATGGGAACTGAAGCGTGATAATAGGGCAGGCAGAAGCTGGGGCTTCGCTGGCAAGGGAGCAGTGACACAGTACCCAGACAGGGAGGGTGAGAGCAACCAGGGCTGAACCAGCAGCCACATCACCAGAGAAGTCCACAGTGATGGGGAGAGTTCAGAGTCAAGCCAGGAATATCAGTCACTGGGTCAGAGTCAGGGGGCAGAAGCACAGCTGAGGCAGGGGCTGGGGCTGTGAGCCTCGCCTTAAAAGCAGCTTCAGAGAGTGGAAGAGCGTGGAAGAGCCCCTGCTGAGGCTCCTTAGCCTAGCTGCTCGGAGGAGTCTCTGCTCCCAAAGCTTCTTCTAGAATTTTCTTGAGGTTCTCCAAGGCAGCAGAGGCTTCTGACCCTGCTCTCTTACCAAAGGTCTGTCCTTGAGCACGGAGGGCCCCGCTGCAGGACGCGGGGAGTGCAGTCTGGCCCTGACACGTCTGTCATACTGTCACAGTGTGGTGCTCAGCACTTAATGCAGCCCTTTGCATTCAAGTAAGTGGGGAAGCATAAAGAGATCATAATGGCTATGATTTATAGTATTTGTATTTTTATAGTTTGGGTCCTTTTACATGGAAGAGTTCACTTCCAGACTGAATGATATATCTAGAATTTCTTCCATCTTTAAATACCTGCAGTTTTAAAATCTACTAGTTTTTGCCTAAACTCTATAAGGGAGGAAGGAGGGATAAGATCTTGCAGTGATGGATACTGTATGAACACCTGTTTTCTATGCCTAGTACATGATGGAAGTCATCATGTCTAACTTGCATTGTGGAACTTCAAGGATTGTTTTTCACAGAGTGGCATTTCCCTCTCTGAGTCTTTAGGAACGATATTAGCAAGGATGGAGAATGGCTTTTAGAATCCTAATTTCTTCCTGCTTCCAAAATGGAATGACTCCTGGACAAAGAGCAACTGTACAAATCTGAGACCAAAGTTTTGCCTTATTTATGTCTGTAGTAACTGCTTTTATAGAAACTGTAGGACAGAGTCAAAGATTATAGGGAACTCTGTTCTTTGACTATCCAAACCTTACTGAGCTCTGCCAGCTGTTGTATCTGAAAGCCTAAATATTCATACAGCTCCACCAGAGACTATGAGCTTTGGTAGTGGTCCTGCATGATGCAAAACAGTTTAATGCTGATAATGTGTTTCTCAAGTCCTGAAATATGGGGGGTTTTATGGGTTGATATGTGAACTCTCAAAGTAGTACTTTAGGAAATGAATCTGTCCTGACGATGGTTATGTGAGACTCATGAGGGAGCACTTAGCAATATGGTAGCGCATTACAGTCATTTACTCATTTTCAGCCTCTTGAAATGGGTTGAAATTTTGATTTAAATACTTTTCCCCCAATTTCTGAAAAAAATGTTGAAAGATTAAAGAAAAGAAACTGCATAGGAAACATTATGTAGCCTTTGTAATATTTTTTATGGGACAAAGGTTTTTTTTACAGTCCCTTTATGTTTTTGCAGGGAGTGGGGAGGGAGGCATTACGGATTTTTTATATCATATGTGCTATTTTTTCCTGTATTTTTGAATAATTTTTTTAACCCCAATTATTATAATAAGGTATTTAAAATACAATTTTTTTCTTCCCCTTCCAAATATAAGCGATAACTCAAATCCCAAACATACAAATTGTGTAGTTGTCCCATTAAGTACATTATTCTCAATACAATTTGTAGTTACCAGGACTCTATTAGAATATGTATATTAGAATATATGTATTAGTGGCACACAAATATGCTAAAAACAACATAGATAGTTACAGATTGAATATTCTGGTTGGTTTTTTTTTAAATTTTATATAGTTCATACATAATGAATTCACACTTTACACACTCTATCTGTGATCAATACCTTTCCTAAATAGCGTGTATTCAGAAGAACAGAAATATAGAGAAAAACAGTGTTTGAGATCAGGAAAGTGCATTCAAACTTGCATAAAGTTCTTTGCAATGCTTTCTCTATGAGTATCAACTTTGAAGGCTGATTTAAGTCAAGTGAACAGCATGGCCCAGATGAAATTTTCCTGAACACCACCTGTGTAGCTAAGCAAAGCTAGCAGTGACCCTGGCTGTTCCCTAGGCAGTATTTTCTGCAGAACGCATTGTTGCTGGGCACAGACAATGATTTATTTCTAACTTCAGGCATACAGGCTAGAGAGGATTGTTTTTTCACCTTCAGAAAACTTCCTACAATACCTCTCCCCATTTCTCTGTGATCTACCACCGTGTAGATAGTGATGCATTACACCGTCTGGCCCTGATGCTCACGTCCATTTCAGAAGTGAGTTATGATTTAGTAAGAAAGGCAGGCACTCGGCTTTCTTAGAACAGCTTATGTTTGCTTTCATAGGAATTATAGCAAAATGGAATAGCCTCATTGCAAGGAACCAGCTGCAATTTTTTTTTCCAAATCAACTAGGGATCAAAGAGGTTTATTGATTTATTAACAATATGTAATTAACTGGCAGTCAGTGAACTACACTTACAGGATCAAAGTCAGCAACACAACAGATAGACCACAACATGAGGCACCTAGAGACTGTAAACATATTCTTAAAATTTGCTGAACACCATTTTGTACTCATTCCCAGGAAGTTCTCATCTCACCGCACACAAATGCCTCACACAGCTGGATGCATCCTGCACGAGGGGACACGCGGGGTGGGTTACGAGCACCACCCCCTTCCTGTGAGGGCATTTCCCATATTCAGACCTTCCCCCACTCCTCTCCAAGGGCCTGCACTGCCCCACATGATCCACCGATCAACACGCTGCTGAGACATGCCCGTGTTTGCACCCTGTGCTGTCAACTCCCCGGCTGCGGGGCAGGAGGGGCAGCCTTTGGCAGGTGGGATGGCAGTGCCAGTGGGGCAACTTCTGGTAATATCAAACCCTGTCTGGCACCTGCTGGGCTCCACC
This sequence comes from Dryoscopus gambensis, assembly GCA_013389985.1. Lineage (NCBI taxonomy): Eukaryota > Metazoa > Chordata > Aves > Passeriformes > Malaconotidae > Dryoscopus > Dryoscopus gambensis. The sequence continues at coordinate 12,297 of WEIT01032651.1, read as the reverse complement.
CAGGCAGAGATTTTTGTCCTTTTTTTAATACTTCCTTTCAAACTCACTTTTACTCTCTTGTAAGCCTTGCTACTGTTTAATCCAGCTGGTGGTGACATTAAGTAAACCGTGACTTCTTATTTCTTCTTTGCATTACCAGGTTTGGGGCAAACACCCTCTCAGCAGAGGCCGTTTTGGAAAATCTGTTCACACACTGTGGATACACGCAAATTCTTCTCACATCACTTGCCGTTATCATGTTAACAAGAGCAGACTGCTCACATTCCCCCATGCCATTTCCTAAAAATATTGGTGCAAAACTGTGCATTGTTTCACAGAAATAAATCTGGGAAAAAAATCATACAGTGGCCCAATAATCACTATATAAATATAGGACTGACAAATATGGATTTAAAGACATATAATAATCATTCCCAGATTTTAAGATGGGCCTCTTGGCTACAGAATATAATGCTTCCTACAAGTTTGTTTGTTAAGACCCACTTCTAGCTTCAAAATACTCCTATAACTAAATACCTCTTCAGCTTGATAAATGCTTGATTTAATAAACTTTTGGATTTTGGTCTTTTTGAATGCTGAAGGTGGAGTTTCTCCCTCCCAGGATGTCATTATAGCCATGAGAATATACCCAATAGCTAGTTCATCGTGAGAGAATGTCCCATGATTGATGAGAACCTAGAAAAATTGTGAGGCTGTAGCATTGTGAGCATCCAAAGAAACAGATTTTTCTAAGTATATTTTTCTTTGCTATTACCTCAATCCAGCCTGGTTACTGGCTACTTCTTTAAGGAATCCAAGCAGTATAATTTACTGATGAGTTATGAATGGTTGAGTTACTCTATTCCTTTAAATGTTCCTATTTCAGGCTTCAGATTTCACTGTGCTGTCTTGTCAGGGCTTAGTGACCACATGTATCACTGCACTGCTGAAGGATTCCGTGTTTCCTGTTAATGAATACTTTGGAAAAACATAAAAGATGGGAAAATCAAAGCCTACCTAATGATCAGCAGTAGGTTCTCTCCTGTGATACCTATATGTTAGCCCAGTAAGTTAAAATGTTAGGGCATAATTAATGCAGACTGTCACTTGAAACAAAGGATAGGCGCCGATGGAGTTTTTGCATTACAGCATTTCAGTGTCTTGTGCAGAAGTAAAAGTTAACATTGAAATTTCTCCTTAGGCATTCTTCTTAGTAACAACTTAATTGAGATCACAAAGGACATTTAGAGCTTTTACTGGTCTCTAACTAACCTGTCATGGTAATGAACATAATTATTGTTGCTCTTTTTTTAACCTACAGCAAACTGTGATTGTTGAGCTTTGTCTCAGATTATTCATCTGCATTAGCAGCATGTACAGTACTACATTGGCAGGGATGAGGAAAGAGAATTTCAGATCCTGGGACCTTTCAAATGTTTATTATTGTTTTTGTCTGATTTCTTAAATTTGTAATTAGGATATTATGCTTGGATGCTATACTCTTCGTTTTGCATAGAAATAAATATTGCTTTGTTCGAAATGAGATCCTTTCTCATGCAGTGAGTCCTGGATTTTCAGTTTTCCTGTTTTATGTTTTGTTGTCTTTAGATTGTGAACTCTTTGTGGCAGAGACTGTCTATTTCATTTTCAATTTATGCAGTGTTTCATGTCATGGGAATCCAGTTCTAACTGAAGGCATCAAGGGAAAGTACCATTCTTCTAGGGTTATGTAATTTACGACCTGCTATTTTCCCGTCTGGAAATGGTAAGGTTTGAGATAAGCAAAATTAATACAAATTGTTTGCTTAATAAGGACAAGAGAAATACATTTCCAAGGGTATTTTACCTTCAGAACCATGATGTGAAAAATGAATATTAGATGTAAGGTAGGCTTTTTTTATTGCCTACTTAATACGTCCAACATAAAACTGTAATTGAGCATAAAAACATAAATTCTCCTAGCACAAAACATTTCTTATTAAGATAAACCTGTCAGTATGATGATACAAGCAATAACCTTGGATTACAAGAATGTGGGCTAGAAATCTTTATAAGTAATCTCACTAAAGTCCTCCCTTATTGACTTACACTTTAAGAATCAATTGCTTCAGATTTTCATTGGATTGAGAAAATGGTTGAACAAACCAGAATAAAATTTATATAAAGTACTGATATCCTTATTTCTACTTTCTTAGAACTTTAATAATGCAGTTTTAGCTCAGGAGTGGCTACTGTGATTTGGTCTTTCTGTCTCTCTCTTTTTTTTTTTTTTTTGACATATCACTCATGCATCTGAGTAAATCTGAAAAGAAGCCAAAAACGAAAAAAAGTCTCAGCCCCATTTTACATTTACATCTGAAATTCTGCATTTGTAAATACAATGGTCTTTACTGTGTCTGCAATCAGCACTGTAATTTACAATTTAGTATACTAACATCCATACACATATACACACATATTTAAAAGCAGTTATCTGGTGTCATCATCATATATATTCATCTTTCATTTTTCTGAATGAAAGCAGAGCCGGTTCACCACTTTTATATACCCTGTATTACAGATAGACAGGGGGAATGATATGCATAGTAAGAGTCTATTTGTTGAAGAAAGGTGGCCTGTCTCTCCTGATGCTTGAAGTCCTAGATAATGACAGTCCAATAAGTCCTATATAACATAGCAAGAGTAGAGATGCTCTGTTTGTTGGCCCATATTTTTCTTTTACAGTAGAAGTGATTATGTTTTTACTACCTGCTCACTGAAAGAAAAAAAACAGAAATGGCTTTTCACAAATAGCAAAAACTTTACCAATTATAGAGTAAAACCAGGAAAAAGAATATTTTAAACTTTAAATTATTATGGAAACATTTAAAATAATCTGTGATTTCATGAAATCTGAATCCTTAAGTACCTAAATTTATAGCTGTGTTTGAATTGAAAGTGTCCCTTAGGGAAATGGAAGTCATTACTCAGACAGTATGTAATGAAATTAAAATCAAAGAAGGATAGCAGGACTTTTAATTGGAAAGATTCAGTTTGTGTTAAAGACAATATGCTTTGACAGTCAATCTTTTTTGTGGAGTTTAGTTGGTTGAAAATATTTTAGCCTGTATGTATATCTCATTAATGTAATCTAATAAGAAATAGATATAGCCTAATCATTCAAATATGCTAAAATATATTTCTATATTGTCTTTTGACCTGTAGACAGTAAGATGTAAATAAGTACACGTCCTTTTTTTTGCTAAAAGCATGTTTTCCAAATTAGTGCAGTCTAGTTGGATCCTCTGTCTTTCACTACATTGGGCAACAAAGAAGCTTCCTCAATGCTGTCCCTCAAATGCACTTAATCCCTGTTCTATATGAATCATGTTCCAGAACAAGGAAGCTCAGCTCCAAACCTGCAGAGTCTTTGGGTTCTCTGTATGCCAAATTTTCACTAATGCTAGGTATTTTTGTTGGTCTTGAGGTAAGCATATAAGTGCTTATTATGAAGAGGGCTATCATTTTGTGTGTCTTGCATATACAAAAATGCAAAATACCAGTAGCTGGTTTCATTACCAGGGATCCTACTGCAAGTAGCAGGACTGAATAAAGCTATATACTCCCTTCTTTTAGTGTCATATAGAAATAATTTGATAGCACAGTGAATACAGTAATCTACATGTGTAACATTGGTTTTCCAAACATCACTTTTCCAGTTTTGTACTCTAAATATACATAGCACATTTAATTTAAAAAAATAATGCTTGAACCTTGCTTCAAAAATGATATTGAAAAACAACCTATAGAAAATAGGTGTCTCCCTGTAAGAAGTAAGAATTTCCCTCTTGTGTAAAGCAGTATAAACTTTACTTACAAAAATAGAAAACTATATATACATTTTCAACAAAGTTAGGCATAGAACAAATATCAGCACTTTTTTGCCCCTTTTGCTTGTTTAACCTGACATTGTCTGTGAGCAAATAAAAAAGGGTATCACTTAAAAGAAAAAAATCATCATCATATGATTCAATTCCACATCAAAGCAAAAGTTCTGCAATCTGGGAAATTTTCTTCCACTTCTAATCCATGGTATTTTTTATTCTGTGATTTGATTGGTTTTTTGTGAAGTTGCCATTAGGCAGCTGCCTTTAGTTTTTAATCTGACTTTCCTGACTTGAGGTCATGTAGCTGTGGCCATTGTGTTCCAGTGCTTTCCATTTTGCAGATACATGGCTCATCTCAATATACTGAATTCAGATATATGGAATACATTAGTGTGAGGATATCAGTAGTTTAATTCCCCACCCAGCAATTCAGTGCTAGTATTAATTTAAACCTTGAAAGGAAAAAAGTTCTTCGTTACCTTGCAGGTAAGGACTTGTAATAGGTTGTGAATGAATAATTAGACTGCAGGTTCTTCTGGATAACAATAGTTCTTTACATTTGTGTTTCTTTAATGTTAAACACAACAAGTCCCCATTCATGCAACAAAATTAACAGAGTTCAACTAAAATCCTCTTAAACCTTGTGTCTATTAAAGCCAGTGGTCATTTTGCTGCAGATAGCAGTGATGACAAGAATAAATGCTCACTTAAAAGCACAAGCCACTGTTGTTTAAGGAATGGTCTATTATAAATGTTAATTGTTTTCTTTAAATATAAATATGTCTAATGAAAGATAAACAATCAAAGTAAAGAGAAACAGAAATCTGACTGGAATGGTGGTCAGGAAGATGGTAGTACTAAAGTTCCTCACAGTCTTACAGCATCATTTATTTCATTTTTTAAAAAATAGAAATAAACTTTCCAAAACCAGTTAAAAATAAAGATCTGACCCATATTTTTCTAGTGGTGTGTCACTGGATCTTTACATTATAAGCTGGAAATAGTTTGCTAAGTAGTCAGAATTTAAGAGCAACTTAGATTAAACATTTTCATACTCATTTGTGCAATCCCTCTGGTATTTTAGCAGTATAAAAAGATTTTCTTGGCTTCAAACCATTGGATCAGGGTGATTTTGACATCCTTAATCTCTCTTTAAGAGCATTAGGTTTGGGGGTTTTTTTATTTAAAAATCTGAGTGGTAAAAATTAGAAAGAAGTAATTTTCTAGAAATAGTGCTTTTTAAAAAGTTATGTCAGCAAATACTGCAGATAAAAGAAATGACTGAATTCTAAGCTAATGGTTCCAAAGATAGTACAGACGTACAGAGTTTGCAAGGTCTAAGGATATGGTTTTGAACAAAATGTGTAGCCTTGAGCTGACTAGTCTACATGCTCACGTATGTGCAAGGAATTCCGCCTCAAGCTAAGATCCTTATATCAAGGAAAGATGATTCCGGGAGAAGTCATCTTTAGGGGTCTGCAGCATGTTAACTCACACTGAAAACCACAATCTGCTCATTAGTAGTATTGCCTACTCCTGGGGCTAGAGTACTGCTACCAGCGTGGGAATTGTTCTTCAGTTGTGTGACTTTCTAGGCCAATGACTCACATGTTAATTATTGATACACTTTTCATTGAATAAATGAATGATTGGTTTTGAATTTTAGCAAGAGTTAAAGGTACTTTCAGTTCCACCATAAAGCTATACTCAGGAGCACACTAGAGTATTCTTTAGTGATAATGAGAGATAAAATCACAGTTTATGAAACCTTCAAACATTGACGCTGGTGGGGGGAGAAGGTATACTTGTAACGCAGCATATCAGTTCTACACAGTGATTTGGATGGTGCAGTAACATTGGTTATTCTGACCAGGATTGGTTTAAGTAAAAATGATTGCAAAGCTTGTGCCACTTTTGCATGATGGTCATTTGGAGGACAGTCAAATAATGTAAGGTTCATTAAAGACACTGTTTAATTAAACATGAGTTTCAGTATGATGTGGTGGCTGATAGAGTAAAGGTAATTCCTGTACACAAGCTGAGGACTATCAGTTGTAATTGCACTGATACATGAGATTTACAGAAGCATCACTGGACATGATGCCCATATGTTCAGAAGAATATTGATAATTAGTAAAGAACTTTAAGAAACTTGGGAAACCTGGCCTTTGGAAAGCCTCATTGGCTTGCTGTGGTAATTACTGCATGAATTCTGGTTGTTCCTGCATAATAAGCCACCAGTTTACAGCAAAATGTTCCACTGTCCCTTAAATACTGTAAATTCTCACCTTCTCCTGTTTCAAATTTCTGTATCATCCATCTCTTTACTTCTATGCTGTACTGATAATACCTTCCAGTATTGCAAAGTACAACTTAGTTAAGTATCCATAAAGTCAAAAATTAAAGAGTTACTAATCCCAAAGCCAATACTTATGGAACTGTAATAACAAAATTATTCTAGCATAACGCATTGGTTTTTTCCTTTTTAGCTATTAAGATATTATAGTAGAGAGAGGGTAATACAAGTTCTACACTTTCATTGCCATGTGATAGCTCTACTGAACTCCAGACCAATTAAATCTTCATTTTCTAGTCTTAAAAAAACCCCCATATTTAGCTTGGCACACAGCTTTACAAGTTTGTAAATTTAAATTGCCTTTTAT
>WEIT01032650.1:0-12697 GCA_013389985.1 Dryoscopus gambensis | reverse complement strand
GGTCCTGACTCTGTACATTGAGTGTGATTGTTGGGGACTTGGTCACTCCAGAGATTGTCACTGACCCTGAGAACAATCAGCATCTTACCAGACTGCACTGTAAGGCACTTCAAATAATTGTTTAAACTTGAATGTGATTTTCAGTTGACATAAAAAGACAGTAAGCTGTATATTTTACAAACACCAGAAAAAAAAACAAGCATATTCTTACATGCTTTAAAAGAGGCACTAAAATAGACTAAGATGAATATAAACTAGAGTAATTTATCATGGCCATTCAGATGTAATTTCTATAAAGAAAAAAAACACAAATAGCTGAACTTTAAGGACATAAAATTGCCTTGAAGTGTCAATAACAATTAACATTTACATTCATCTCAGTATCTGTTGGAATGCAAGCTTCTTAAAGCCATAATCAGAAGGCAAACAAACAAACGAAAATCATCATTGTAAACAACCATGAAATTTGAGGGTTTGCATTCCTTCTAATCCAAGCTCAAGTAATGCTAATGTCTGCCCTATTCCTGCTTCAGCCCTAACAAATCATAAATAAAAGAACAATTAATTGTAGTCAAAAAGTGGGAGGGGAAAGTTACTTTTAGGTTTAGTGAGAAATATTGTATTTTAACAAGACTGTTTCCCATATTTCCTTCATAAAAAGACAACAGCACCCAGTGAAGTGGGACAAAGCTCAGAGGATTATTGTATTTCGTAACTGGCATCCAAGAGACTATATCTGTGTAAAACTGTATATTTTTTTCTCTAATTAAATCATCATTTCAATACATTTGAGCATTTACACAGAGTACAGGCCTATCTCCCTTCAATTCAATTTTTGAATTCTGAGGATAAATTAATTAATTCCAGAAAATATATTATGATATGCTCAGAAAAAGCAAGCAAGCAGTACCTATCATGATATCAATCAAAAAGTAAATATTATCAGGGGAGCAAGGTGCTGGACAAGAAGAATGGACTGAAACTCTGCTTCTACCACAACCATGACAGTGTGGATATTAATCAGCAGGCTGAAGTCCCAAATTAGATTTTATTTTGGATAGTAGTTTGAACGTGGATCACGTTTGTGATCATTCAGGTTTTCTCATGATACAAAATAAAACATTGTCCACCAGAGGAGAAATTTAAGGTATGATCCCAAGAAATTCACAAAACCTTCATGCACAAGAGCTGGTATAGGACTACAGAAAAGAACTTTAAGCCAAAATTTTAAAGGTATTAGCTTCAGTCATCCCTAACTGGTGACCTAACATGTTCTGATGATATAAAGCCTTCATATCATTCCTTCATTTTCCCATCTGCAAAATGATAAAAATATTTACTTATCCATTGGTGTTTAACTGCCTTAAAACTGCAGGGGGCTCTGATAATATGATAACCTGGGCATGTAAGAACATATTATTCATAGGCTTGACTGTAGTCCGTATTTCAGGAAAATCAGGTGGAATTTTGTGTAAAATGAATATTGATGAGACAGTAGCCATTGCCTGACATCACACAAAGGCACAAGTTTTAATGCAAAGACTACGAAACTGAACTATGATTTAGCTGTATCAGCATCCTACAAATGCTAGGCAGTGACTTGAGCTTCTCTTTAGCAGATAGAATTTGAAGTTGACCTGAGGTTAGGAAAGACTGAGAGGCTTGTGGAGTGTGAGGAGTCAGGGGCTGAGAATATTCTGCATTTACCACTCTGTGTATGGGCAAAAGCCCATCAAATTCCATCAACAGATAAACCATCTCTTGTCCCAGCCCCATGTGCCTCAGAAGCCACACTCTCAAAGGCTGTGGGAGCTGTCTAAGGTCTATTTATTCATTGGCCACAAGCACTGGCTAATGTATAGCAATTTTATTCTGGCTTAGTACAGTTTTGTACAGGCATTTTGTTTGCTTATGTTTTAAATTCTCATCTTGTACTGAGTCAAAGTGTAAAAACCAGAATTCTTTGGTAAGTAGAGCTGACCAGGCAAAGGCTTTACACTAGCAAGAACACTGATATTTTAAAAATATTTTCATCCTACTTTGCTATAAAAATTAAATTGTTCAAAGATATTCCCAGGAATGCTTTCCTGAATAGCAAATGATACATAAGAGCAAAGGAGGAAACCTCATTTGAGTATTTACATTTCTAAGAAGGTCTACAACTAACTGGTTATAGAAGGAGCCTCCCTCTGTCCCTTTCACATTGAAATAATTTATAGTAACCCGAAAACCTCCACAAGAACAGCTCTTCCCCCATAGTGTGTTGGCCAAAGGACTCACCTGACATGTAAAGGTCAAAGGTAATTTTTTCCACATTAAAAATTAAGATATGGAAGATGATATTTTACAGCACCACCTGGAAGAATGTCTTGATTCACCAGATATTCTAGAGTGATCTTATTGTTTTTTACCAAATGTGTATCTCTTCTTTTAGATATTGAAAAGTTTTTGGCTTGAACATTTCATCCAACCAAAAGTGTTCCTATGAAAACTTGCAGTACATATCTCAGAATCTGGGGGGTTTTTGCTGTTGTTGGGTTTGGGTTTATCTTGGTATTTATTTATTCCCCCTTTTTTTTAAGAGAAAAGCTAAAAAATGCTACATTAGTTAATGTTCTTAAAATCTATCCAATACAAATAACTTCTGTAATCCTTTTTCTTCATTTTTCTAGGAGTTATGCAATGTCCAATGTTTAGGGAGGAATTCTTGAAGCCTTGAATAAGTATGCAGGCATGAACTCTATTGTTCACAGAGTCTATACATTTGCTCTAGAGAGCAAGCCTGGAAACATTTCATTATATTGCTGCACATGCAATTATGTGCTGGGAACTTGATAACACAAAACTGGTAAACAGCCAAAAAAGTCTTTCTGAGTCAAAAATGAAAAAAATTATTAAGATATGAGATCCACACTGTTGAGTTAAACATTTTGCTTTCCTTCCTCCAATTAGGTCCCATTGTGCACTGTTCCCTCATTTCCCACTTAGACTAAGTCATTTAAAGTCCTTGGTATCAGAGAGCAGAAACTCCATGATTTTACCCTTGTAGCTGACTACATTCCTCAAATTTACAGTACCAACTTTGTAAAGTCAACAGCATTTAAAAAATCTGAAGATATTTGGTGAACAACATTAATAAGTTCAGAAGCTCGCCCAATGGGGAATTTCCTTCTTTCCACCTTTGCCTTTGCACTACGAAGTGGAACAGTTCCAGAAAACTCAGGATGTAAAAGTGATAGACATTATACAACAAAATCCTTGTATGATTACAAACATTGAAGCTCTCTCATGTCAGTGAAGGTTTACTCCAGAAGCAGCATGTGCCCCCTAAAGATTGTTTTGTAAGGACAACTTAATCTTAAAATCCAAGCACTTATATTCTCAAGCTCTGTCCTTTGCTAACTTGGGGCCTTACCCAAAGACCATTGAGCTCTAAGAAAGTTTCAGCTGATTGACTTCAGGGGGCTTTGGATCAGAAGATCTTGGCACGTCTGCAACAGCTCCTGAAAGGGAACTGAAAAAGTCTGTCCAATACCACCATATAAAATAAAATTTAAAACAAACAAACAAACAAACAAACAACAACAACAACAACAACAACAAAAAACAGAATAGGAAAAAAAGGGGAGAAAGGTATTCCAGAGGTACAAAAGTGCTCTTTAAATATCTGATGGCCTAAAAAACATATGAGGGATGGATAACATCAGAAAAGTTTACAGGGACAAGCACGATGCCATTCAGTTTTAATTTTGTCTCCCTGTCAGCTGTAGACCCATACACACCCTCAGAAAATGTTATCTAGGTTTACCTATTTTTTGAATAAATTGAGACCAACTGGGATTTTTCTCTCCAATATCCACCCAAATGGGATACAGAGGGGGTGACAACTGTCCTAAACTTTTCACTCTCAAAGACTTTTACAGTTTCTCTGTCTGCCAGAAGCCTTCTCCTGGCAGTGGAAAGGCCACAGCACTACTCTCAGCCTGCAGGAAGGATCTGCCTCTGGCAGCCAGGCCCTGCCTCTGGCCATTTAGACCAGAAAATCATCTCTTCAGCTCTCTCTGAACACTACTTCCCTCAGAAAAATCCACAATCATCTGAAACTTTACCAATACCCACCAACAAGCACTTGTGACATTCAGTTTCTCTGCTGTCTTTGGGACAGCAAAGAAAATGATCTGTGTTACACCCAGGATTAAGATTCAAGTTCAAGTTTTAATACATTCATTTTTCTGAGCCTCTTTCAGGCCCTTAGCATTACCAGCATGTATTTACTGTGGTCGTGTAAACAGAGCAGAGAACACAGCACATGGGAGTGATTTAAACTGTGTCATTAGCACATGGCAGGGGGCAGGGCTTCACTTGGATAGTTCACACATACCACACAAATTCTTTAAACAAATAAAGAGCTGTGCAGGGAGGGAAGGAGGGAAGGGGAGGGGACCTATACAACCCCCAGATTTTCCAAGCTCTCCCTCTCTGGTTTGGAGAGCTGGCTTTTTTCCCCCACAATGTGATACCCAGTCCATCAGAAACTCCACTCACACGCTGCACACACTGAGGCGTCCCACTGCCCATGTTTCAGGAAGGTTCTGGCAATGCACAGGCAGCTCTAGAACACATACTGTGGACAGAGAAACATAAAGTCCTATATTTTTTAATAGATGCAGTCACCACTTCACATGCAGTATGTTAACCCTTTGTGCCTATGAATTCTTGACAGAAACAAGTACTGTAGTGAGGAAAGTCCCAAGTAGAGGCAGGAAGCACAGACACCACATTAGGCTGGAGAACACCTTTCCCTTTTAAAAAATTTAATGATGCATCTCTGTGGGGTTCCACAATGAAATGTGGCTCAAAAGAAGTATCTGTCAAAGCTCAAGATGACACACCAGGCCATTAATAAATCTGTATCCTCACCTCTCTGCTGGTACATGGCACAGGGCAGGCTGCTGTGCTCTGATGCAAGCAGCACTCACCTTACCTGTGACCTTCATTTCAAGGACAACAATGAAACAAAAAGGAGACGGACATTACTGAAAGAGGGTGACATACATAAAGGTGATTTTATATTGTTTAATAAGACATGATGTGATTCTTGATTCAACCTAATTTGTCAGTTTTTTAACGTGGTGCTAGTCTACAAGACGTTTGATATGGATTAAAATTAGTAGTACTTCACATATGTTATTTAGTCACAGCTTTCTTATAGATAGGTAAATAGAACTCCCTCTCTTTTGCTTTTAGGAAACCTGAGGCAAAGTCATTCTGCATCAACTTTACTCATCAAAAGACACAAATATTTCTTTGTGGAGTTCCCCACAGTGTCCAAGACCCATTGGTCCTTTTCAAATATCAGAAGTGTTATCCTGAAGTATTAAACTATTCTAAAAGCCAAAGGTGACGGCTTCATTCAGATCTGTGTCAGGAACAGGATTAAAACCTAGGGAGCTGAGAAGGCCAGGTGTGCCTAGAGAAACACAGGGCAAAGCTGATCTGGAACAGTTTGGGTCTTTTGCTCAGCCCCTTTCTACTTTAAAACCTTCGCTGGGCAGGCAGCAACAGGCCCTGCATGAGAGCAGAAGATGATAATCCCACAAGGATTTGGGGCAGATTCAGTGGAATATCTAGATATTTGTACGTCACCCAGATCCACATTGTGTAAGAGAATTGATTTACTGTCCCAGCAGCTCATGGAGGAGGAAGAGTTATTGCTCAGACAGGGAACTGAAGCAGAAAGAGGAGTGACTTCCTTACAACCCCGCAGGAAGCACGCTATTTAAGCAGACTGCAGCATCACATTCCATTGCCAGGTTAATTTTACAGGAAGATTAGCATTTTAGCAGCTTCCACAAGTGTTTGCAGCAGCAGCAACCTATACCTTGTTTCCAGAGTTCTGTCCAAGGTGAAAGGCAGATAAGCATAAGGGATCTGAAGGCACTTTCCAAATATGCAGGCATGGTCAGCTGTCAAAGCCCACCAGTGAGAATGAAGTGTTTTCTGAAGTCTCATCAATACACATGGAGTTGGAGCACAAAAGCACTGGGAGGATTTAGAGTTTGGCAGATATGATGTAAAGAAGGAGGTATCTTAACAGATCTAATTCCTGATGGATTTTTAGAACTAGAATTCAACCTACAATTCTTTACAGAATTAACACCTTCCTGCACAGTTAGACAGGTAATAAGTAGATTTTCCTTCAGTCTTAAAACAAGAGAGATTGCAATCAGCTTTCCATCCTCATCACCACTCCTACCTCTGTATCTCCAGCCAGTGTCAGTGAGAAGACTTGTCCCCATTCTTAGAAAATATCACCTGAAAAACTCTGGAGGAGAAGGAGTTGAGAACACAACTGCAGGAAGAGAATGAAGAGCACAGTGGTGTATTTAAAGGCTTACTTGTGAGCCCCTAGTGCCACCTTTGGTTGAAGCTCACCAAGTACGAACAAGCTTACAGTCATTCCCAGGAGAGAATGAAGTTTCATTTGCTTTATGTCATTTGCAGGAAGACAGTCCTCCTGGATTCCTTATCTTCTTTTCAGGAGAAAACCAAACACTGCATTTTTCTGCTATAGTGACTGAACTGTATCTCCTATTCCCATGCTAGTTCTGAAGTGCCCCCAGAAGTGTTGGCTGGGAGAGGCTCACCTGATTTTTGTGACAGCATTTCCATGTAGCATGGGGAAAAGGCACAGGCATGGAACCTGCTTTGAGACTTCACACAGTAATGTCTGAAAAAGGAGGAGAAAGGACCAAAAAACCCTTCTGCTGTTTCAGTGACCAGATATGACCTGTGGATTTTTGCATGTTCTAGTCCGTCTTTACAGCCTTTAAGCCCACTGGGAGGGATGTGTTAAAAGCAGAAGGCTGGAGATGAGGATTATAAAATACACTGAGCGCCCTTGCAGCTTGGAGCGACCCTTGTTAAATCAGTGTGAAGAGCAGTGATCCTCCAGCACGGCCAAGTGGAATGGCACCTATGTTCCTGTCGCATCTCTCCCCGTCTCCTCTGTCCCGGTGCTGCTCTGGGATCCCCCACTCAGCAATGGGACAGAAATACAGTCACTGTCTCTGTTTTAGCCGTGGGGTTGGAGCTGTCCCAGCTGCCAGTCCCTGCTGACTCACACAGGGTCAAACCCTCAGAGCACATAAAATGCTCCAGGAAAGTCACTGGAACAATTTTAGCAGAGTTTCAGCAATTTGCTGTTGCCAAGAATTAGGCCCAGAAGCATAACAAAGACAGTGGTTTAAATCTATTAACAAGAGTGCACTTCTACCACCTTATGCTGTAGTGGCGAATGACTGAAAGCCATTTCAAACACACATGTAGGTGGTCTGCTATGATGCAGAAAACAGAGGGGAAAAGGAATTCAAAACAAAAATTAAATAGGTTGATACAGATTTACCCATAGACATGAAAAATATGGTACATAAAAAATATGTGCAGATATGTGTGTATATATATTTATGCATACTTGCAAATGTACCCCTATGGATTTGTATAAACACAAATAAATGTATATACGTGCAAACGCAAGACACAGAGGAGATGTATACTATTGTTTCATCAGGATATAAAGGGCTAAATTATAAAGCAAGCCAAAAGCTTTATAGTATACAAAAGTCACCCTTTGAAATATCAAGCAAAATAGTCATCAAGAAGCTCATGGACCTGCCAGCTGCCCTTTCAAAGCTTCAAGTTAACAATTGCTGAAAGAAGCCCTTCAGACTTTCTTTCCTGCTGAGAATCAGACAAACCTCAGGTCTAGAGAGCTTCAGTAGTCAAAATGTTCTTCTGTAGTGGTAACGTTGCACCACTGAAACAAATGGATTTACTTCACTGCTAGTACAACTGAGTATTTAGGGAGAACTCACTTTTGCAGGGTTATTATCCACCCGGTGCTGCCAGAAACCAATTTGTGGTTTTTGCAAGAATAGTCATATTGCACTATGGGGTTTTCAACTGAGGTTAAAGAGTCAAGCGACAGCTCCTCATCTTTCTTCTTCTGATCCTCCTCTTAGCATTTTTAATCCCATAGTGAGGAAGAGGAAGCAGAGCAGGAAAAAGTATTTTTTTTTACTACTAATGTACAGCAGAATGTCATTTGCAGAATATATTACCTGTAAATTAGCAAAAATAGGGGTAATACTATTCTAGGTGTGCCTTTTCACATCCTGACAGAAACAAATTTTGCCACCATTTTAGCTCCTGGCAACTTCCCTTCCCATTCCCAGACTGCTGTCCTTTGCTTTTCCACCTCTGGAGGCAGCAGTTACATTGTCACTGGTGCCTCACACAGCTCCCAGCCACTCGCTTCCATCTGCTCTCGTTCTTACACAGCACTTCTGCAAAATGTATCCTAAAGAAGCCTCGGGCTATTTTACTTGGTGCCCTAGTAATGATGTTCTCTTATACGAGCACTTGAGAAAGATGACAGGTTGAATCTAATCTACTCCATGCAGGTGCCATTTGAATTTTAATTATCCCCAGCTAAAAATTCTACTTTCAGGCCATCCTTCTTTATATTTGAACTTAAGATGACAAATTTCACGTGAAGAGATTCATTCCTGGTGACTGTAGACAGCTAATAGAGACATCTGAGTTAGGATCCTAACCAGCAGAAAGAGCAGAGTATTTTTCTCTCTCCAGAGACAGTGAGCAGGGCTCAGTTGAGGGCCTGAAGCTGGCTCAGGTGAACCCAGGCTGTATTCTCTGCTTCTCGTTTGCTCAGGAAGAATCCTGCTCAGGAAGAGTTGTCCTCTCAGAAGGAGCTCTTGGGGAAAGTGGAGCTTGAAGAGAGCACTGCTGCTGTCAGCGGCACAACAGGGCATGTTAGCTGGGATGTCAGGTTTTTATGGTCGGTTGTACTATGTCTCACCATCCTCAAGTTACCACAAACACGGTAACAGAGCGGGGAATACAGAGAAGCACAACTGTAGTACCAGTTAAACCTCAGGGCAATTCAGATACCATGAAACATCCCATTTCTCTCTCAGCCACAGGCAACCTACTCCAAGGTACCCTGCTCAGACTGCAGCGCTGCAAAATGTGGTCATACTCAAAGCTGAAATGCAGCTGAAATGCACTATCATAACTGTTGTCTGCTTCGTCTTAGGGAAGAATCTAGGAAATTTTGTTTCTTGTTTACTTTATTTTAAAGGTAATACTATTTCTGTTAATGATTCTAGCACTCTAGTAAATATTAAATATCCAGTTGTCACTGCTAGATCCTTAATATGAAATACAAGCAGAGGGGGAGGAAAGAATTAAACCAGTTTATAATAATTGATATTTCCAGACTATAATCTTGGCATCTCTTTAAATCCATTTACAATTGTTTGCTACCTGTTCCTGAATATGAATAGGCTATTTCACCTGTGAAGGGTGAGTGCTAAGTTCCTTCCGTGGTTATGAAAGATCCATAACTCACAAAGGCTGCGAGGCCAGAGTAAGTGGCAAAGATTTGTCTTTTTTTTTTCCTGCAAGCAAGTCAAAGAATCATAGCCACCCTTCATGTATGAGACAGTCTATTTGTTCCTCTTTGTTGTATTTTTTTTAAATTAAGCTTTTTTAAGAAGGAACTGAACCTTGGCATCAGATAGTAAACAGAAGGCTGGTGACTGGATAATTAGTACTTTGGGGCTTGTTGGATAAGCCAAAAACAATTTAAAAAATTTAAAAATATTGTGTTGCCAACATTATTTGGGTTTTTCTTTGGGGCATATTTTCACCACAGTGAATAACAAAAGTGATTCTGAAGGAAATGTTTTGTTTGATTAGACATTAAATATATTGTTTCATTTGGCACCATGCTTATCATCTAATTTTTTAAAAACCTAAATTATAATACAACATTTTATTTCAATGACTTGGTCTACACAGGACATAATGAGAAATGAAGCAAAGCTTTGAAAGCACAGCAGTGTGAATATCAAAGGACACCTGAACCCTGGCACAATCATGGAAGGAGAAATAAGTGCAGGTGTAGGAGCAGAGAGGGACAATAATGCAGAAAGTCAGAAACACCAAACAGGTTTCATGCTTGAGTTTGAGGCTAATTCCTCCTGCCCTGATTCTTTGGGCAGCACGACAGTAACCCAGCACAAAGCACCTTACAGGAACTTATGCAGGGATCTGGGCAGGATATCCACTCCCAGTCCAGGTTAGAGTACTGTCCTATCCCCATGCTCCACTGGGAAGTCACAGCAGCAATACTGTCAGATGATAGTGCAGACACCTCCCTGTACAATCCCAGTTCTCTGAAAAGACGAACTTTTCAGAGCTGAATAGCTGAAAAGCTACCCCTGAAACAAAAATCAGAGGCAGACATTGAATGGTACTTACCAGACACTTTTGACTTTGCATTCTATCTAATAATCCACTTCTGCTACAAGTTTTTTCAACATGTCAAACATCTAAGAGCTGCAAGACACTTAAATTTATTTTGCCACTTTAACCGTTTCCGTCCTCCTCACCAACATCTCTGTTACAGCTCCTCTCCCCGAGTTACAGAGGCCCCAAATGCTGAACCCAAAAGATTGAGTGCTGGGTTTAAAAATCAATATTATGTCACTCTGCAGTGCTAGAAATGTGAGCCTTTCCCTTTAGTGATTAAATGTTGCCAGCTTCCCAATGGGTTTCAGTGTGTTTGTTTCCAACCCTGAAGGTCTCAGGATTTTAAAGAAGTGACATTTCAATGATCCTTACAGGAAATGCATATTTCTCATACAAACTGGTTTTAAAACCTCAGGGAGTATATCCTGAAAGGATATACATGGATTTTACAGCACAACAAAGTGGTTACTGTTAATTGCACTATCAGTTATACACATCAACCAAGTCACCTGCTCCTTTCATCTGGCAGAGATGGGTACTGGCATTGGCAAAGATCACGGGTGATTTCCTTGCAGTGCTTTACAGACACAAAAGCGTTCCCATAAAATATTAAGGTATTTGTCAAATACTTTACTTCCCAAATAGTCTATTAGATGTAGCAATGGAATGTAAATTCTTTTGCCAGTAATAAGACTGAAAAGAGCATTGGTAAATCTGTAACCTGCATTTCCCCTTTATTATTTCATCTTCAGTTGTCAGTTTGTCATTAGTAACTTTCAAAAGCTTTTACACTTTATTTTTGTCGACTACTTGCTCGTAAGTAGCTTTGGAATTTAATAATAGGAGTAGAAAAACATACAAGGTAAATTTTTCAATTATTAGAAAACATACTAAAGTAGAAAAATATTAGAAATACATTTTTACTACTTTTTAAGCTCAGTATACAGCAGAATGCTGGTAGCACAAGCAAACAGCTCTCAGCTCAGCACAAACTTTCTATGTGCAACAGAACTAACAAACCTTAGTTTCTTATAGTAAATAATTTTCTATAGTAAAGGGTTGCGTCCTTTACTGCTGCCAAAGAAAATATAAAATGGCTGAATTCTTTCTGCTCTCTTATCCCTGGGCAACAATTTGTGTTTCTTTCCTCTACCTAGCTACCAGTTTCCAAATTCTAAACCACTACTACAGCTAAGTGGAATTCAAACATGCATTACTACAAATAAAATAAAAATGTTTTGCTATAAATCTCTTTTGTCTGCCTTCACCTTCAAAGGACTTGGAGTTGGACTGGTTTTACCCTCAGTTCCCAGAAGTAATTGGGATCCGTAAGTGCCCTTCAATTCCCATAATGCATTTATATTAAAATTATACTAAATCTCAGGTTGCTCTGTGGAAATGTATTAGAGCTGATATAACAACCATCAGCCCAGGCAATAAGTGCAATCTATCCATTTCTGTTGCTCACTGCTGCATCCAGCAAAAACGAGAAAATATAGCCATGAAAGTAACATATAACAACATTTGAAAATTCTTTATTTAACAACTTCTATGTTTCTACCTAGTTTTATTATTATTGTAATTGAATATTTGTCTCATCTAGATTTTAAGGCTGCATTTTTCTTTATTTCTTAACCAACTCAGATTGTTAGGCTGAGCTCATTCTCTATTCATAATTACCAAAGCAAAAAAAAAAGGCAAAGAACTCAAACATACCTTGCAAGATATTTTGGAAGTTTTCCCAATTGGTCAAGGATTTTCTCTAGATAAATCTTCAGCCCTATAAAAGAGGAGAAAAAGCGTAGGATTTGTGTGTATGTATCACATATACAATGTGAAATTCTGAGTGCATGTGCCGATATTATTTCAAAAGCCTGCTGAGATCTCCTGGGAAAAAAAGTTGCATTGTAATTTCTGTATTTATTTCCTTTCTTTATTTCAACATAATGAAATAAAGAATTATAAACAACAATTAAGAATTACAGAACTCATATTTTTATGAAAGACTCAGTGTCTAGCAAAAACTAGAGCCCCTCTAGTTACTCACTGTCAAAGCTTATTTTTTGTGTTATCTCAGCAAACTGTAGTGGAACTGATCACAAGAAAAGGTAATTATTATTTTTACTTTCTTGAAATTATAAACAGGAACATGTTATTTCCTATGAAATAAAAATCTTGTAAGCATTTTTGTTAGCAACAAACCTCCAAAGATGTAAGCATGGGTGTGAAACAAGGTGTTAGACATTTACATTCTCCCCTCCAGAATGGGTTTCTGAGCAGAATATTTTTCAAATTTGCACCAGATATCAGTGATATCAGGCTTAGGCTCTGGAGCTGTAGGCTACCATGCCTTTTACAGAAT
>WEIT01032647.1:17687-38462 GCA_013389985.1 Dryoscopus gambensis | reverse complement strand
TATTTATTTATTAGTACTGAACATCATTGCATTTTACACCACCACAAAAGTGGATTATGTTTGTGGCAAATTTTTTACATACACAGAATCTGTAGTTGTGCGTGACATGGAGCAAAATTACACTTGACATTTATAAGGTCAGGATTGAGTTTTTAATTTCATTTTGTGAAATTTATAAAAGAAGTTTGTTGCTTAACTTACACTGCTGATTATAACTAGTAATTTGCATGAATGATTAGAATATGCTTTGTGAATTAGGAATTCCTAATAAAATTTATAGAGAGTATGAGCTTTCAGAAATTTTCTTTCTCTGTTGAGTTGATATAAGTTGTTTAGATTTGTTAAAGTCCCATGAACCACTAAGTATCACGCTTTAAATATTTTGTAAGGATATATTAAGAAAGTACAGAACTACTAGTTGACATCACTACATCTCTTTGCTATTTGAATATTGACAATAAATAGGGTAGACTGTTTAGAAACAGTTTCTTAAACTTAATTTGGTGTGCCTTACCCATCCATACTACTGCAGTACTGAGATTATTAGGTGGTGCAGATGCTGTCCATTGAAGTGCTGGATGTGGAATGAACCACAGAGTAAATTTTCTGGTATAGGTGAAGAGTCGGACTTTAAGAAATGATAACTATGATGCTATTGACTTGATTTGCTGCTGATAGTGCTCATCATGTCTAAAAAAATCAGGAAATAACTCAAGCGGAAGTTAAAATATGTTACCTTATAAAACCAATCATGTTAGTATTATTGTGTTAATATCACTGTACTCTCTCAGTTCCTGACATCATACATTTGAAAACTTTTACTTAATACTTTATCAGGGCAATTCCTCTCATTTAATATCAGTCAGCCCAATCCTCATAAAAAATATCCATTTAGCTAAGTAGTGATTTTCAGCTAACTGAAAAAATGCAGACAGCATCATGTATGCCTTTTTTCCTTTTTTTGGAGGACTGTGCATTTTTAAGGTAAATAACCTGACTTTTGCCATCTCTTTAATTGTTATACTGTTTCCTCTGGTTAATAACTAATACTTCCTTTAATTTGTTTTCTATCTGTGACATCTCATTTTTTATACATTGCTATACCCTGTATTTAATAACTAGGTCTATTATTGTACAGAATATATTAATTAGGTCCTACAGCAGTTAATACCATTGGGTGAGAAAGCTGAAGCAAGGTAATTTATCCTGCATAAAAAGGAGTCATGAATCATGGCCAGCTGCTGTTTGTGCACAAGTAGTTAATGTGGATTTCCATACTTAAAACATGAAGTTGTCCTATGGTGGTTTTTGTCATAATTTGGAGAAAAAAATTTGTTAGTACTATAAGGAAAATTGTGTCTATGCTTCCATTTGCAGAGCTCATTGATTACATAATGAGACTAATTCCAGAACCAGACATCACATGTTAAGGCGTAGTCTTTTTGAGGTCTCTTCTGATTTACTTTCATAATTCTGTAATTAAATTGAGGTAATGAATAATACAATGCATTCTCAGGTTTGTGAAATATTAGAGTCAGCACCTTTAAAATTCAACACTATATGACTAGTTTATATTTTATCTGTTATATATTTGTCCATGCTGTTTATTTTTCCCTTCTGTCCTTTTGGAATTGCACACTTTTGTAAAAGATTGGAAATACAGAATGTTATCAATGTTAGTTGTTTCACTTCCTAACAGCAACAATACCAACTAATATCTCATCCAGGAATTTAAGACAACATTAATTAAATTCTGCCATCAAGAAGAGGAGTGTTTCTCAGCAAGGAAAAATTAATTTGTGATTAATAAGTACTGAAACTCTGTTATCCAGAGGTTTAGCATTCATGGCAATGTCTAATTCTGTTATGCTTTTGAACAGCGTTACAGTGTTATAAAATAAATAAATAAATAAATAAATAAATAAATAAATAAATAAATAAATATCATGGACAGGCATTTTGTTGTTATTTATATTTAAAACTTGGAGTAGAGTTATAGGGGTTTTTGTTCCATTTGAGGTAATGGAACTTCATTCATTAATGTTATATTTAGATTCATTATAGGGGAAATAGTTTCTTTATGATTATCTAATGAAGATTGTACAGTGACTGGAAATACCCTTGGAGAATATGCAGGGACCACTTTGAAAACTGAGGAAGAAATGTAATATCAGTCATAAGAAAATATTTGCGTCGTACCTGGCATTCATTCACAACAGCTGTGTGTGACATTAGTTGTGTAAAAGGGTGTATGGTTATCTTCACACTCCTTGAAGTGGTTCTCAGTGCCAAAGGGCTGCTCAAAAATTCCTTTTGCTGCCAGTAGCCAAGGAGTTATTACCACATTCGGAAACTGCCAGGAAAGCTGGGTCCTGTCCTATTTCCCCTGGCCATTCATTGTACTACTTGTGAGAAAGGGAAATTGTGTTCCCCACTGCACTGGCTCAGCGTCACTGCGGGATCTCTCCACGCTGTGCTCATCACCCCTGCATCCTGTTTTCTGCTGTTGGCATGCTGTGAAGCAACTGTAGTGCTCCGAAGCCTGTCTGGTGGATGTAGGTGAACATTTATTCACAGCTGTAGAATAAGCCTTGTAGAGACAAGTGTTAGACATGAGAGAGAGAGAGAGGGAGAGAGAAATCCTCATTCTGGGTTAGTTAAAGGAAAGCTGTTTGAGAGCCCATGGTTTTGTCTTGGCTGCATTGCAATGATCATCCTGCCTGAAGCTGCTTCTTTTCTAGACAAATTTATACCAGGATCAGTATATGTAGCAAGAGATACATTGGCCAAATATATTTTGCTTATGCCAAACCCAAGTAAACAAGAATGGCCATAATTCTTACCAAGCAGAATTTTGGGAATGGCATCATGTCTCAAGATGAATTGCTACAGCTGTCTCAAAACATGTGACTTTGTAAAGAAGGAACATTTTTCACATTAGCTGTACTGAGCTAATTGCTATTCTCTTTACAGCAGTAAAAATTTGCATTGTCTTGCTTACATCTGTGTTTTCTGAAACACAGAATTCTTCTAAGAACTGGTACAATAATACAGCATTGCATTTTGGTAGTTGAGAAAGACGAGTCTCAAGCCTTACTAGAGTGAAATTCCCTTTACATAGAGATTTGACTGATGCATGGAATAACCTGTATTTAATGAAACTGCTCTTCAAGATGGAGTGGGACAGACTGCACAGTGGGTTTTTTGGCTATAAAGTCAACTTGATGAAGGCAAGGTAAGGTGACAGATTGAATGGCACAACCAAACCCATTATTACTACTGCTTTTCTGGGTCAGAATACAAGTCCAGTAAAGACAACAAATGCTTTAACTGAATAGGAGATTACAGTAGTTTTGCTATAACCCCTTTTTTAAGAGGCAAGGGGAAGTGATTTTCCTTCTCCCCAGCAGGTAAGAAGAACGTGTCTGCTAAGGCTGGGTGCAAAAGGGTGAGCATCATCTCTGAGAAAGTAAGCAGGAGTCAAGTAAATTTGCCAAATATGCTCAAATTAGAGCTGTCATTTGTCTTTGACTGAACAGATGGAAATAGTGAATTAAGACCATAGCCTTCAAATGTCATTGGGAAAAAAAAATCAGCTAGAAACAGAAAGCCAGTCTAGGAAAAGAAGCAGTATGATAGCCCTAGGCTTCATGTTTGTTTAAAACTGGAGGACTGATCAGGGAACTATTTCAGGTGGATCTTGTACATTATGTGAATGTGATTGATGAAAATAATTTTCGCAGTAAAGGTATTTTATGAGTAAGAAAAAATTGCCAGTATTTTTACGTGAGTGACTAAGCTGTGATCTGGGAAAAGAATCCATGACAGCAGTAGAATATTCCCATACATCATATTTCATTTTAATTGAATTAAAATGACGAATTAAAGTAACTGACATGATAATTTCTTTCTTTGTTTTGGATTTTTTGGCACAATTTTATCCTGTGAGACTGCACACAAGGTTTGAATTAAGTTCATAAGTTATTAGGTACCTCAGATTTTCTACTTACTCACTTTGAAACATTTAACCCCATATTTTTAATCTTAAAATTTTCATTGCAATCAAATCAAGATAGTATCCAGACATGCAGATTGTCCAAATTAATGCATATTTTTAAATATTAAAATTGCTATGGGAGCTAATATATACATTAAGTACAAGGCTGGAAAAAACATGGGGCATAGTAAAAAGAATCATAAAGAGGACAAGGAATTTGCAAATGAACAAATGAAAATGACAGGTGTGTCAAGTTGGGAAGTATTGCACTGCAGGAGTTTACACCTGAAGATTTGTGGAAATGGTCCTGAGATTTTTTTTTTTGTATAATAATTTCACTATTGATATAAGTTAATATTGTGAGTGCACTTGTGAAATTTGCTCATATAGGCAGAACATCAATAATACAGAGAAGGAGTGGAACATCATATAGGAGATGGTAAATAATGGGTATGGTAATTGAAAGGCAGTTAAATGTTAGGTGAGGGTCACTTATTAACATCAGTTTTCTACTATAATGTCATTTACATTTGTGTATATTTATGCTTTTCTTAATTTTGGATAGTCTGTATTTTGTTTTGCCAGTGGTTAATTTTTAACTATTTTTCACATCACGCCCATTAGACAAACTGTTTTTTAACACAACTGGAAAATGGTGAAATTATTTTTTCACTAAAAATAACTTCAAAACAGAATTACCTTAAACATGAGAAAAGTATTACTCACTGAATTGTAAACTCCCAAGGGCAAAAAATTTATAATGAAAGCTGAAAAATATTTCAGCTTTTATAACACCAGCAGCCAGCCTAAAAGGAGTTGAATCTTCTAAAACAGATGCTCTCTTGTGATGGAAGATAGATTGGCCTGTGAGCCTGAATAAACTTTGTCTCTAATTAGTATGCAAATCTCACCTGCTCCAGGGCTCTTCCGCTTTCAAAAACCATGATCTATTTAGTTTTTCTGTGTTTTCTGGTGAATAATCTCACCCAGAAGGGTGCTTTTTCATTCCAATTTTCTTCATACCTGTAATTTCAAAGTATGCTGTTCTCTTTTAGGTCAATATTTTCTTCAAAGCAACAAGATGAGAAATATTAGCATTTCAGAAATTAAAATAAAAAAGTTGAAACAAATGCAGACATTTAATAATAAAAATATATATTTTTTAATCCTATTAAAATTCTCTTTTGCAATACATGCTTATATATATCTAAAATCCATACAAAAACTACAAAGAGAACTATAGATATTGAATATAAATTTCATTCATCTGGTAAGTGTTTGACTTGATTAGCAGAATATTTAGTACCAGCATGTTAAATAAAATATAAAAATGTCTTTAAAATTCAGTCTTAGACTATTAAAAATGGTGATGGCTTTCAGCGGAAGTAGGATTCCACTTAGTCAATGTCACTGACAGAAACCATGTCAGCGTGTTATGAAGTATAGAAGATTTCCAAATAGCTGTAAACTTCTGAAATTCAAACCCAATTCCTCTTTGCTTCCCTTCCTTTTTTTCTGATACAATTCCCTGCGTCAGCATGGAACATAAAAAAAGCATCTAAACAGCTGGACCTGGTTCAGGACATGGATCTTTTGAGGGCTATATTCATATCATCCACCTTCAGACAACTCCTTTCAGGACTCTGCCTTCTAAATAAGCAGCCCTTTTTCTGCTCTCTAGATAGGAAAGTCAATTTTCTAGGCTTTAATGGTCAAAATCTTCATAAGCTGACTCCCACTATGCAAATAAGTCCTTGGGGCTGAAATCATGTGCCCGTACACACCTGTCTGCACACAGACACATGATCAGGACCTGTGATGGCCATTCCTGCATGTTTAGAGGACTCTCCAAGTGCAACGAATAACAAGACTGTACATTACACCTATACTGTATATATTTAATGGTGAAAGCTCTCTTCCATGAAATGCATGTAGTGATTTAGCTACTCTTGTTCTATATGTATAATTCCTCTTTGGTGGCCTTGAAATAATGAAAAGGAATTAAATACATCTGTATTTTATTTTCTAGCTATGTGCAGGGGGCATCCTTGGACAAGTCACATAGATGTAGACCCTGAAAATTTTCAAAGGCTCCAATTAATTCCAAAGCCATCTTTAAAGGTTTGGGCTTTAATCTTTCTAGCCTTTGATTTCCTTAGCTGCAAGATGAAAATGTTACTATGCAGATATCTCTGCAGCCCTTTGGAGACTCTTGCATGAAAGGTCCTGTAAGACTGTAAAACATGTTTTTATTATTTTCTTATGGGCCACTAAAGGGAATTTTGAATGGGATATATAAGCATTTTGAACTACAAGGGTTTGCTGAGTTTATCAAAATCAAGAAATTTGCGCTACATATTTATGTGACTATTATGAAACAAAAGTCCCAAACATAAATAATGCATGGAAGTATTTAAACTTTTCCCTACAATTTTCTTATTATTTGATCTGATTGGATGGGCAGAACTATTGAAGCTCTTCTAAGAAACATCTCATTCTCCCAGGAATGGTGCTTCTCAGTGAAACGTAACTATAGGAAATTGTTTTAGCATTAGGGAGTCACCTGACTCTAGTTCAGCACTTAAGAGGTGGGACCAGCAATCTTATTTGCTAAAAACAATTCACAGAAGTTTATTACAGGTGCCAAACT
Organism: Dryoscopus gambensis; assembly: GCA_013389985.1. Classification (NCBI taxonomy): domain Eukaryota; kingdom Metazoa; phylum Chordata; class Aves; order Passeriformes; family Malaconotidae; genus Dryoscopus; species Dryoscopus gambensis. The sequence goes on along the minus strand of WEIT01032647.1, from coordinate 31,815 downwards.
CTGAAATTGTTTGAGACAGAAAAGAGTAATAGGTCAAAGAGAAGCTATAAGCCCAAATAATCAAGAAAGAGAAAGTTCTGTATCTCCATTTCCAGAATGTTCCCTATGATTTTGATTTGAGGTATAAGAATGCACAGAAACTGGTGGAAGCTTTGTTTTTAGCAACATATAAGTGTGAAGGAATCTGTTTGTGCACTTCAGTGGCAGCCAGGTAGATGGCAGGTCCTTGGCAGCTGTAATACACTGGCCTGGGGAACTGGGAGTGGGGGACCACATCCAGAGCAGTGTGTGCTACCCTGGGGGCTCCTGCTGCGTCTGGTTGCACAAGTCCCTGCTGTGGAAGAGATTTATTTCTCCCATCTCACTATCTCGCTTGCAGGTTAGCTCTATGCAGCCTGTTTACAGGGCCATTTTCCTGCTGTGCTCACCAGAAGATAAAGTCAAATTTGAATCAGGAAGTTCTAGTTCGTCAAGTCTTATTTTAAATACTTGGGTCTCTGCCTTCACTTCAGAGCCTTTCTCAGGCATGTTCAGTAGCTCTTCAGAGAAAATGAGGCTTTCTCAAGTTTGTATTTCAGTTAAGTTAAGATAAAGATTCTTGTCCAACAAATGCTAAAACCAGCATGAATCCCACCCATCTCAGAAACAGTGCATAGCATAGGCTGAGTATTGGGACTGGAAAAAGTCATGCTGCAGGCAAACATATTCACATGTACTGATACACTTTGACTGAGCTATCTAAAAATGTTTTGCAAACTCTTATTTTATCACTAGGGGTGAAACTCAAACCTTTCATATGAGATAGTGTCAATTTTAGTGGATACCCTGAAATTTATGTGAGAGTTATGGACTAAATGTACTGTCTAGAAAGAGAAATACCTCTTTCAGTAAAATAGGAAAAAGGCCTCTGCTATGCAGAAAGAGGTGAAAACTCCAGATGTCCCACCAGATTCAATTCTTGGTGTCAAAATAACTTAAGCCTCCAGGTTGACAAGGTGCTATTTTAAAAATATTCATTTTTATATAGTATTTTATTAATTTTAAAAATTAATTTCTGGAAAAAAATAAATCTTGTAAATAAAGTGATAGAGCAGACATTTGTTAAAAAAGAAAGTTGAGGGTCTTTTTTCACAGTTCAGATTAATTTAGGATCCAGCTAATAAGAAACCACCCCAAATCTCAACATTTTTGTGGCATTTTGAACAGTTTGGTACTTTTCATTATTTTTTTTCCTGGTTTAGTCCTGTTTTCCTCTTTGTCAAATTATTTGCATTATGGTAGTCTTTCATACAAAAAAAAGGCTTATAAAATCAGGTTAGGTCAATGTAGATTTAAAGGAATCTAAAGGAAAACCAACAGGAACCTTTCTGTTGAAGGTCTCGGGATAATTTGCACCAATGCAGTAAAATTTTCAATGTATAACTCAGGACTAAAAAAAAGATGCTGAAGTAAATTTACTTCTCAATTTAATGATGGGAAAGCAATAGTAAAGATAATGCAACAAATTACCTTTTCAGTTCTTTATTACAAATATATCTAAGGACTTAACATTATTGGTTATAATTCTGACTCGGAGGATTAGGGTGAGCATATTACCTTTGAAACCTTACTAACGGAAGTGAGATTCTTTGTACTTTGCTTCTTCCTTTCCAGACTTCTTTTTTTCTTATTCCTCTCCGAAGGGTTAAGCTCAGAAGGAATGATAAAGTGACCACACATCCCAGCAGATTTCTGTTTCTTTCCCTTTCTGTCTCACACAGATGACTGAGAGAGCTGCTCTTGAGGCATGTTTCTCTGGCAGACATGAGACCAGAGCAGGTGTTAGCAACCAGACAGTGATGCATTCACTTTTTTAATTATTATTCCTTTCTTTTAAATACATTTTTTATCCTGAAACAAGTCTCTTTGTCTTCTGATGACAATTAATATCTTCTCTCTAGAAAGCTGAGCCCTCATCATCTTTAAAGATGCACAGTGGGTAGGGAGAGTTTAACCCACTCTGCATACATATTTAATTTTAATCTTCATTAATTTTCTGTAGGTTGGGAAGAAAAAGTGAAATCCCCTTTTAAAACAGAAATTTCTGAATTTGCCAGTCATTCTTGGGGAAGAATAAAATGAAAAGAAGAATTGAAATTATTATAGGGTGTGTTTATTAGAATTACTTATATACAGGAAGAAATCAAAGCTAAGGATAATATTTGATGCTAAAGGAATAAGACAAAGTAGCAGGTTGTGGCACTTAAAAAGACTCTTCTATGTACTTAATAAAAAAAAGAATAAACTGGTTATTACCAAAGAGGGTTTATACAACTCCTTTGAAAACGGCATTGAAAAATTTTCTCTTGGACAAAGTTTCAAAGTACAACATCCTTTCTGCTACAACACACACCTGTACCCCATTTGTTCCTACCAAAGCCAGCAGGAGACCTGAAAATCACATGAATCTCATTTCTGTCAGCTAAAGGTATTACGTGAAGATACAGGAGGAATTTTATCTGAAGAATACCACAGTTTCTGCTCTGAAGAAAACATTTGCCAAAAGCCTTGCAAGCCCTATAATTTTCCAGTTTCTCTTTGGGAAATGTTGACTTGAATATAAAAAATTAAACTTTCTGAAGCAAATTCTCTTTAAAAAATCTACTTATATTTTTGTAAGTAATGTCCTGGTCTAATTTGTTCGAAGTGTTTTCCCTGTGTACTCCTTGTTTTAGATGAACAGTCAAAAGACCTGGCACATATTTTTAGTTTCATTCTTTTTCATTCTAGCCAAGTTCATCTCTATGACACAAAATTGTTGAACAAAGAAGTATAATTTTCAAATACTTACAAGGGAACAAAATGGTTTTTTCCTTGTGTGGGCTTCTTTTTTGGTTTTGTTTTTGGATTTTTTTTGTGTTCTGATTTGCTGTACAGCTATAATCTCTCCTGCTTTGTAGGGTGTGTGTAATAAATGGGGTTTGAAATTCCTTAAACACTTTAGCTTCGCTTCAGCTATTAATCTTAGTAGCCATTTATTGGTTTGTATGCTGCAAAGCAATGGAGATTATCCTTTAATTAATTCCATTGAGGAGTTCAGCTGCCATCATCAACTACAATATGGTTTCATAAATTAATCTTGTTGGGTAAGTATAATACTATCTATTATAACATTTATATTAAAATGCAAATAATAATACTAGAAATCCTGTGCAAGGAAAGGATATATATATGTGTGTATCTCCTAAATACAGTAATTAGTATTATATTAGTATCATAATATTAGTGATTAGCATATTACATTTTTATATTTCCAGACCATTTTAAATGTATTTCAGAATCCATCAGAAAACAAAATGTTTTCTTAATTCCTACGTAGGTAGCTGTCTTAAAAATGATGAAGTGACATCTTACATCTAGATACATTAAAAAATTATCATGGATCTTTAGAGGTCTGCTTGAGATCTAACTTTCTCACCAATTTGTTTGTACTACTGTAGCTTAATCAGTTATAATAATGTATATTTGTACATGTGAACTTTTTGATATTATGAGTACACGAGGGAAAGCATGAAATACTGCCAGAAGTATTGCATAATGTTTTGATCTCAGGAAGCTGAAAACGCTTGGTATGGGCACCTTTTCTGCAACAGGACTGATTATGGTAGAAGACCTGTTAAGTGAGGTGTTTTCTCTAGCATGACACTAAGCTGAGCTTAGCTGCTGCTTTGGTTCAAAGCTAATTTGTGTGCTGGTAGTGTTGGTGTCAGCACATGTTTGAGTCCCAGGACAATGCTGGGAAATTTACTTTCTTTGATGCTGTTAAGTGTTAGGATTTCAGTCATACCTAAATTTTAATGGAGGTAGCAGAAACAAGTCGGAAGGTAAGATGGCTCTTTTATACTCACACAGGCTGAAGTCAGGAGCTGAGCAGATCTCAAATTTCAGATCAGTTCAAGCAGGCAAAATAAGGTATCATTATCAGTGCTGCTCTTTTCCTAAGAACTGCATTCAGTAGGATTTCTTGCAGATTGGCAACTTTATCTGTGCTAAGAAATTAACCAGAGTGTGTGCTCTCTCTAAAAGTCTTCATCTAGCCTTATTATTTAGGTTAATTAATTAAGTAGAATCCTCCAGACTATCTGCAGAAATAGCTTTATTAAGCCCCTGAGCACTGTAAAATACTGCGAGGCCTCTTTGTGGAGTCGATGTAAATCCTAATATTTCACTGATCTGGGCAAAGAAATGTGGAATTTAAAATGGAAAAGTCTTCTTTACTAATTATAACTTTTTGGTTATACAAATCAGAGATGACGAGCTATTTTTCGTCTTAGTAGATAGACATTTCTGTGATTAACTAATTAGTAATTTATGGTATGATTCCATTGTATATGTTCACTTCTGTCATTGTAGGTCCAGTGTATCGATCAAGTTGTTCAAAGACAGAAGCAGAGTTCTGTGTTTCCTGAAATTTTATTAAGTGTGCTGCTTTGAGAATTTGTAATGGGTAACAATAGAAATTGCAACTGCTCAGTGTCCCATAGGAGCTCACGTAACACTGTATTGCCTAGAGGCTTAAATCATCATTCAGGGTTGGCATTAAAGCAGACTCACACCAGCTAGCCAGACTCTCCTTTGCACTCTGTGTGTCACTGATGTGGTTATACTGTGAACAGTGATGCACTATGGCAGCAAAATCCTGTTCTAGTGAAAGCAGCCCTGTGAAGCCACGCACGTGCCCAAGTAGAGAGCAGCAGAGGCAGGGTGCGGCCAGGACATGCTGCTTAGGTGCAAACCAGCCAGCAACAGCTGCCACTCAAGTCAGCTCAGGAACTGATACTACAGCGGTCATCACCCAGGCTGAATGTGCTCACTTAGCAGGAGATCCAGAGCACGAGGTTGTTCCCAAGAGCAGATCCATGGTTCCACTCCTTCACAGAATCCATCAGGTTGGAAAAGACCTCTGAGATCATCAAGTCCAACCTGTGATCTAACATCACAATGTCAACAAGACCCTGGCACCCACCTCCCTGGGCAGCCCATTCCCATGTCTAATCACCCTTTCTGCAAAAAATTTCCTCTTAATGTTCAGCCTAAGCCTCCCCTGGTGCAGCTTAAGACTGTGTCCTCTTGTCCTGTCACTAGCTGCTTTGCTCTGGTGGTTGGCATGATTTACTCCAGAAAAACATCATGTGCATTGGAAACATTTCCATCAGGGCCTGTTTAATGCTTGTAGATGAAATGACCATCTTAATTTTTTTAATAGACAAAATAGAATTTGTTATCTGTGGTCTTAAAAATGCAACTTATTTTTGGGTTTTCTTGTTTCTGTTTTGTTTTGGGGTTTTTCTTAATTGTTTTTTTTCCAGTGTCATTGCTTCTCTTAGACCTCTCAGTTCATGAAAAGCAACAAGGTTCTGCAAGCTGTATTATAGAAATATGGTAATAACTACTTTAGAAATCGAAAATTCCTCTCAAAGCATTGAGTTTGTGATCATATTTCCACAATTTCTGTGTTACTCTTTGCAATAGCAGTTATAATTTTTTGACTCAGACTGCTCATATATTTTCAGTTAGCATAATATGGTGATATGTTGAACTGAAAAAACACTGGATCCACTGATAAATTCGATTTGTATTGAACTCTTAATGCTAGTATGTGGAGCAGGTCAGAAGTGTTGCCAGATTATCATAATGACTCACAGTAGCTGCGGAGTCATAATAATATATATGTATAAGTAGTTTACCATCTGCACTGACTATTAATATTAATTCATTTGATGACTGGATGAGAAGCAAACCCAGTTCATTGAGTACGAGAAATTAGAAACATGGTTCAAAGCCTCCACAGTCAAATTGTCCAGGAAGAGACACGATATACCCAATTTATTAATGCTGGGTTTGTTACTTTCTTTGATTATTTAATAGAAAAACTTTGACAGTTTAATTATAGCATATAGTTTGACTTTAGTGAAACTGTGTATTAGGGATTCTAGGCAATAAAAAACCAATAATTTATTGTCTTATTTTTATCTGTAGAAATTTGTACATCTGAAAAAATGAACAGTTGTTTAAAAATTAAAGCCATTGCCTTAGAGGTTCATATCGTTACCTGTGATGGACTCTATAGTAGCTTGTAATCATTCTCATGTTATAATATTGACTGACTAATCAAATGAAAGATCTGATTGCTACCTGTAAGTCCCCATAGAACATTCTGTAATATGGAATTCTATATAACCACATCTTATTTAAATCTTTGAAACAAGTACAAGTCACAGCTTAATTTTTAGTTTAGGAACTTAAAAGGAAAAGAAACTTATTCTTTGACAACTGTTCAGTGACAAATTATGATTACTGGGAGCATCATTACTGTCTGTGTATCATTTGCAAGTAGGCTCTTCACATGTAGTGGGGGTAAGGCACATGTTCCATTTTGCCTGTGAGCCTATTTGCCTGCCCAATTTTTTTTTTGCATCTGTCTTGGACCAGCTCTTTAATCGGACTAGCAGAAATAGTCACCCACGTGACCGTTCTTCCAGGGTTAGCTGTGGAAGCACTGGGAAGGGCCCAGGAGTATCACTCACCATGGCTTGTCACATCGCATTGGTGGCATTGACTCATTGAAGCACTGGGGAGAGCTGTATCTTCTCCTACTGTATTCAGTGAACATGAGCAGCAGCATTGGGAATCTGGGTTGAGAGGCCAAAATGCTTTTTCAACTCCACCACATGACTGGAAAAGGTAATTTGTGTCCTCCTACAGAATACAGTAGCCTTACATTGTATCTTTCTGAATATGCATTTTATAAAAACAGAAACCTGGAAAATTAGGAAAGTGGAGTTTGTGTGCACACCAAGGTACAATGCTTACCCTTCATCCCTGAGATGGGTACCAGGCAGCCAGAGGCTACCGATTTTGGTATGAAGTGAGGATACATGTGTCACAAGGGCATGTGGCGTGAGGCCCTACAAGCAGAGTTACAGCTGATCATCAGCTCCATCCACCATGTTTTTAAAAAGGTTTTATTTTGCTGATGCGTTAAATGTGTACAATTTTTAACCAGTTAGTGTAGCATCACATTCATGGGCAAGGATTTAGGAGATTATATTTATCAGTTAAGATTGAAGTTGAGGCATGCCTGTAATTAGTCAAAGGCAGAGATGATATGTGATTTTTAAATGTTTTTTCCCTTTCTTAAATCATACTCCAGCAATCTGTTTGAAAAAGCAATCTATGACAGACTAAAAAGAAAAAGAACAGAATATCTTAAGTATTTATACATGGTCTTTACTACCAGGCTGAGTTGTGTGATTCTTCTTTTAATGCTTCTTCTAGGCATCCTTTGATCATCCTGTCACTATATCTCCTTCATTTTTTCTCATTTTCATCCAATTAAACCATTATGCCTTAAGAACCAAGCTGCAAGTAAAAACTCTGCTCCTTGTCCTCTCATTCCTTTTGCCTTGTCTTGCACCACAGAAAACAGATCAAGCACAATAAGTCACTTTCCTTTTAAATTTTGCTCTTCCGCTGCACTGCCCCCCACTGCCTCAAAACAAACCCAACAACAAAAAAACCACAACACTCCCCCCTTCTCCCCTCAAATCTCAATAAAAGGGCATGCTGTGGAGTAATTATAGAAGTTAAAGACAGTTAAGAAATGTTTTAGTACAGTAAGAATTATGGCTTGAATTTTATGCCTGTGGAAAATATAGGTGAATATGTCAATAGTAAGATTACTTGTAAAAACTATGAATGAGACTAAAATGACTACAAGCAGAGAACCTCAGCAGTACAGAGTACTTTTTGAAGAACACCAAATTATAGGAAGAACTGTGTAAACATGGATTTCAGAGTATAGAGGCAGCTAGTTTTAAGCCCAGAAGAAAATTCAGAAGTACTTTTTTGTATTTTACTACCCAAGAGTTGTTTTTAAAATAAATCTTGGATTGGGATGAAGTAAGTTCTTGTAAGCAGCCCCCTTTCTTCAGAAGGCAATTAGGGGTAAGTTCTGAGATCAGTCCTGTTACTATTTCCATTTGTAGAATTTGACACAGGACAGAGCTTTGAGTCTGAGTAGGGCACGTACAGCCCTGCAGTTGCAAGGTGTGAGAACAGCCTGACCAGCCCCGGAAGCATGATATGATTAACATCTAGAATATCTTACCTTTGTAAAGCAGTGGGGATGGTTTTTTGTTGTATCAAGTGTTGAAGTCCTGGTGCAGGGCAAAATTCAGGAGAGAGCCACTGCATTTTTCCGGGCCTAAAAGCCAATACACAAAATGCAATCAATAAGAGGGCTGATTAATTATGCCTGACAGGAGCACCATAAGGAAGGCCTGAGTACAGCACAGTTGTACACAGGACTGATTGCCAGCATTACATCTGGGGACGAATGAGGAAATGGGGACTAATGAGACCTCTACTAATGCCTCCTCCTGCCACCTCCATTGCACTGCCCAGGCTCAGTGGAAATAGAATGTCAATTAGACAACTGAGGAGCTGATTGTGATCAAGGATTTTGGAGCATTTTATCAGCTATTTACTACAACATACACTACATTTCTCAGCATCATGGAAGATCAAGACATATGAAAGGATGATGGATAGATGAAGTAATCGAAAGCAAGGTGTTATATCCACATGGAACAATTTTACAGTAAACATAAAATTAAAGCATCCAGATTTCCTAGATAATGAGGCTAACTATGGAATTTCTTTTGTTTTCAAAAAGGTTTATGTTTTCAAACAGGGTAATTATTGAAGTTCTGTTGAAATCAGTGTAATTATGTTGATTTAGACAAGCACAAAATCAGACCTAAATAGAAAAACAGGAAAAGAAAAGCACTTCCTCCCCTCTCCTTCAACATTTAATCTTCTTTGAAATGTGAAAGGGTCCTCATGCAAAATAAAAGCAGATTTAGAAACACTGAGAATATCTGAAAAAATAGATGGCTCCATGGATTTCTAATAATGATTTCCCCTGACTATTGCATTGTCTTAGATAAAATAGAAGAAAATTTCTACCTCCACAGAAAAGATTCAGTAGCTCTCTACACATTTAATTTTTAACAGATAGCAAGAAATCTGAAACAAGTAAAATTGAGAGCTCTGCAAAATGAGTTTCTGATGGCATGACGTTCTGTTTTGTGAACTACACCGTTTATCTTTATTTCTTTCTAGGTGATGCTCTCTGTGAATACTTCTGGTTTGGGCCATGATAAGAGTAAAAGCAGATGCAGGAAGTCTGTGTGATATAAATAATGATTCTGCTTGACAAAATACTTTTGACATTTTAAGAGGGTTACTGTTGAGCAATTTGCTCTGGTTTGTTGCTCTCCCATGAAAGAGCTAATTTAGTCCAGTTAAAAGCCAGCTTTCTCATTGGCTCTGAAAAAAATTAGTACTTCATATGCAGTCTATATCCACAGCTTCCCTGGGAGCTGGCATTATTAACCAAACTCTAGTCCACTCCTTTTCAGGCATAGAAAACTGCTGGTGGAATATTTTCTAGCACCTATGTCTGCTTCTATAGAAGCACACTCTCAGTCGACTTGCAGAGAGTTAATAACCCACTGATATAAAAATCTGCATGTCAAATACTAACAATAATACTGGTGATTACATTTTTGTTTGCTATTGGGTTTATCTGCTATCTGCTATATTTTTGAAAGTCACTACAGGAAAAAAATGAACAAACAAAACCCATGCCAGCAGATCTGTTGGAGGTATCCTGGTATAAGCTGAGGTAGAGTTAATTTTCTTCATAGTAGCTGGTACAGTGCTGTGTTTTGGGTTTAGGGTGAGAATAGTGTTGATGACACACTGGTGTTTTGGTTGTTGCTGAGCAGTACTTATACCAAGTTAAGGACTTTCTGTGTCTCATGCTCTGTCAGTGAGGAGGAGTACCCAAAGTTGGAAGAGGGCACAACCAAGACAGCTGACCCAAGCTGGCCAAAGGGATATTTCATACAGCAAAACAGCAGGCTTGGTGTATAAACCATGGGTTGGGTGGAAGGAGACTGTTGTCTGCTTGGAAACTGGACATCGGTCAACAGGTGGTGAGCAATCGTATTGCGCAATATTTGTTTTTCTTGGGTTTTATCTTGCTCCTTCTCCTTTTAATTATCATTATTATCATTATTATTATTATTATTTATTTATTTATCTTATTTTACTTTGTTCCAATTATTAAATATTCTTATCTTAACCCATGAGTTTTATTTCTTTTTTGATTCTCTCCCCATCCCACTAGGGATGGGGGAAGTGAGCGAGTAGCTACGTGGTACTCAGTTGACAGCTGGGCTTAAATCATGATAGAAGGAAAAAAAGGAAGTTTAGGTATCGACTATTTCAGCTAAGCTTCTAAAGGGGAACTCGTCAGTTTCATTACCCTTTTCTGGACCCCCTCCAGCACCTCAGTGTCTTTTTGTAGTGAGGTGTTTGGAACTGGACAAAATTCTCAAGGTGTGGCCTCAGCAGTGCCCAGTACAGAGGGACAATCACTGTGCTGGTACTGCTGGCCACACTGTTACTGATACAGGCCAGGATGTCATTGGCCTTCTCGGCCACGTGGGCACACCCTGGCTCATGTTCAGCTGCTGTTGACCAGCACCAGATCCTTTTCCTCCAGGCAGCTTTCTGGGAAATCTTCCCTAAGCCTGTAGTGCTGCATGGAGTCCTTGTGTTCCAAGTGCAGACCTTGAACTTTGCCTTGTTGAACCTTGCGTGATTGATTGGCCTCAGCTCATTGATCCAGCCTACCTGCGTCCCTCTGCTGAACTTTATGATCTTCCAGCAGTGCAACACTTCCACTCAATCTGCAAACTGACTGAGGATGATCTCAATCTCCTCATCCAGGTCATCAGTAAAGATATTAAATAAAATTGGCCCCAAGACTGAGCCTTGGGAGCACCAACTGACTTGGCTGCCAGCCAGTCACTACTACTCCCTCGGACTCTCCATCCAGCCAGTTTTCTACCCAGGAAAGGGTGCACCTATCCAAGCCATGAGCAACTATGGCCTTTTCTTAAAGAGGAAAAATCAAGAGAAGGGCCTGGTATCTCTACCGTATGCAGGAATGTGGAAAATACAGTATATAGAATTTGGCACAGCACAGTTCAGGTCTGCAAGAGAGATCTTAACTGACAGAAATGATATTTATATAATTATATAAATGTTGTATTGTAACGATCAATCCCCCAATTATTATGTTTTATCTCTTATTCTCATCTCTTCTTGAAATAAACCTCTTCTTTTAACAATAACTTTATTACAATTTTAACAATTACTTTATTATTTTGGTTTGGTTTGGTTCTCCAGAAAATAACAGTTCCATCCTCTGTCGATATATCTGTAAGACTTAGCCTATTTTCAAATCTTCATTCTTATAGTCTGATTTTCAGGTTGCGTTGCTGCTTTGCCAATAAACTGCATTCAGGCTCTCTGAGCATCCAGTCTCACTATGTATTAAGGTCACAGGGCTTATATAATGAAAGGACTGTTAGCTGAGGTGATTATTTTGAGAGATTTTGCCTCGCTGACTGTTGTTAAGATAGCCTAAAGCCTATCCATTAAAATGGATTTTTTACCTCTTTATTAGTGCAGCTTAGTGCCATATCTTTAATACTTTGTGGGTTAGAAAATAAAGTGGAGTGTGTTATTTCCATGTATCCTAGCCATTTCAGTTGTGCAGATGAAAAAAAGGATATTCTTGTGGATGTTGGGAAAAATGGCTGTATAAACAAATGAAAAAGAATTTATTTGGATTCTGTTCCCTTGCTTTTTTGCAAGTCTCATTTCCCTAGACTGTGTTGCATCTCTGGCTGGTACTGGATATTTTATTGTCATTTATGATGTTAATTTACAAAAATGGAAATTGTTTCATGTCCAAAGCCATCTTTTTGTAATAGGTACATATTTGAATAGAGCTTTGTTTCATGTTCTTCAAATAGAAAATTTTCCTTAAAATTAAATTTTACTACAAATTTATTGGGCTTTTATTTTCTTTCAACTGATGTGTTATTTAAACCCTGTCATATGCTAAAAATACTTAAGTTTCCAATTTATTTACAAAACGTCTGTGGGTTACAAGTGTCTCCCAACACATCTGCTGTTTGGGAAATGGCACACAGAGGATAGATTTGGTCTAATCTACAGTCAGCCCTTGACTGTTGAATGAGTGTCTCAGAAGAGTAAGCTATCTAGGGTGCCTGTGATACACATGCATGTCACTTAGTACCTAATGGTGCCATCAAATTAAGTAAGTTTCATTTAAGGTTTTTGCTACTAAGATTTCAGTTAGAGGATGCTTGATTTTAATCAAGTAGTTGATCATATATCATGAGGAAATACCTTATTTTTCTTTTTTCTTTTTTTTTTAATATTTTTTTAAGCATGGTAGAGAAAAAATCCAGAATGCTAAAAAGACTGTATTTGGCAATGTGAGTGGACATAATGAAATACACTGTAAGTCACAAGTTTCAGTGGACTGCATGGGAGACTATGACATCCCAACTAAAAATGCACAAGGAAAATGATAGGTAAGGCAGAACATCTTTAAGTGAGCTCATTTGCCTTTGCTCTTCAGAGTTTTCAGTACTGTCTTTGTTTCAGCTGAATGGGGCTTTATTATTTTAATTAGCTTAATGTCTTTGGCAGGGAGCTACATTTGGAACAATACAGGAATAGGATGGGGATAAAATATAAGGAAATAACACCTCAGTATCACTGAATTAACTCATCTGTAGAAATAATTGCTGATGTTGGGTATGCATGAGAGAAAGCTTGCAGCAGCGCTGCTATGTTAGTTATCAGCCTAGATCTATATTCAGTGCATCTCTAGCATGATAAATAATTCCTTTTGAAAAAGAAAAGGCTGGATATTTTTTTAGAAAATCACTTATAAGCAGTGGAAGTATCAAGCAGGATAATTGCAAGAAAGATTTAAAATGAGCATAAAACAACTGTGGCAACTTGCTTTCATTTTACTGGTAATGCCTTACTTAAAAACTGAGAATAACTTTATTCTTTGTAATGTACTCAAAGAACTTTTTCTCTAATATATTAGACATATTACCTCTAATTATTAGTCTCATCTAGATAGAGATTCTCTGCTCTGTCTTCCTGAAAAGCTCATGTAGAGCCATTTTGCACTTCAAATAAATCTAGTCTTTCCTGTAGTGCAGGAGTCAAGGGTTTATCATGTGATGGAGAAGACTCTCTACAGCAGTCTCCCCTGTGTATCAACCTCAGTAATGCCTCTTCTTTGGCCTATATCCAGGCTTAAAAAGAAAACACTGTAATTTCTCCTGGAAAAGTGAGCAGAGCCTATGGCAAGGTAGAGAGGCAGAAGCTTTGCTTAATTTGGGACTCATGGCTGGTGCTGGGCTGATGTTGCTCATAGCCTAAAGCTTTCTGCTGAGATGCAGATGGAAGTAAACGATTGATGTGATCTTCCATACGGTTTGTATTGGTCTTCTTGATGGGAAGAGGAAGAAAAGTAGAAGATATATTGCACTGTTAGGAAATAATTTTTAAACACACAAGCTGACCTGCAGGCTTGTGTTTTTCACCCTCAAGTTATTGGATAATTCAATTCCAAGCATCATGACATTTAAGTCAGTGGAAGAAAATTTCCTAAAAACATGTTTTGGAAAACGATTGCTCTCATTTATCCTCCTTTTCACTTTCCAGCATTTAATTTGATTTGTAATCTTTATTTAAAGAACAATAAAAACGGGAGTCTTTATGTATTGAAAAACCCATAAATTCGAGGAAAAAGAAGCTATACAGTGAGCTATTAAACTTATTTTTAGGAGGATTCAGCCAGTGAAATCTTCACATTTACACAAACAACATTGGTAAGAGTGTAAAGAAAAAACATTTTATACTGTGTCATGTTACGCATCTAATAAAAAACCCCTACAGATATTTGGAAGTTTATTGCAGGGTTGTATAATTAACTTTTTTTTGCTTTTAATCTTCATACTCCTTATGTTTCTGTGAATCATTAAGTTTGTGCCAACAGTGGGGACAATAGTTACACTGCATTTGAAATCAGAAAAAAATGTTTGATAAAATGTAGATGGTGTTCTCAATGCAAGACAATTGTAGTCCTGTTCCAGCCAAATGTTATTTCTTTTTT
>WEIT01032647.1:2007-13479 GCA_013389985.1 Dryoscopus gambensis | reverse complement strand
TGATGTCAGATGATGTTTTCCTGTGGCTCTTAGACAGACACATAGGTAGTGTATCTGAAAACAACTCACCTCTAGCTCAACAGCAAATTGCTTGTGCTGCTTTAGAACTCCTTTTCTGCTATCTGTCAGGGCTAAGAAGAAAAATCACAATGGATCAGGTAGGAGGGGAGAAAGACTGAGCTTGGAAATGGGCAGGAATAATCAGGAGGAACAGAATTAAAATTTACTAACATAATTGTTTGTCATCACTTGGACAATTACATGTTTCAAAACTATATTTCTCAAAGTAATTGGATAATTTTTATCCAATAATTTATATTCAATTTGTACGAATTGTACATAAAATGAGAAAATTATATTGGATGAGCGAAACCTGATTGTTTTGAAATAAATATTCAAGAGATACCGCTACTGCTCTAGGAAAAATCAGCTAGAGTGGGATTTTTCTAAAGATTTAGCAACAAAGTTGGTGATAAAAAATATGTCCTATCTCTGATTTCCCTAAATTTCTCTCAAAAAATAACATGGAAATTGCTGCATGTAAAGAACGCCTCATATTTCTTGGAAGTCACCATCCATTTTCCAAGAGAGGCAATCACAAATTGGAATTAGATGTGAAAGAAGAGACTCAAAGCCATATTACTAACATCCTCTGTTTTACAGAGCTGAGAGTGAACGAAATGTCCTTTTTAGCAAGCCAGGAAAAAACGTTTGATATTTTTGGCATTGAACACTTCAAATTCATTTATACCCACTAGCAGAAATGTTACGTGCATACGACAGTCATAAATGGGTAAATCCTTTTGTTCTTAGCAAATTTCAATACATTTTTACTTTCTATAGTTGACATTTCTGCTTGAGAATTGGATAATAAATTTTAATAATATTTTACTGGTTTACTGGTTTTATTTAGCAGGAAATGTGGTAAAGGGGGTGACAAAGTAGAATTATTTCAGTACAATAAGTCTGACATTACAGAGCAGTTTGATTTCATTATACAGGGCACCTCTGACTTTGAAATTTAATGAATTTTTCTCCATCAGATCCATTCTGCCCAATCTTAAACTAATAACTGCAAAACACAATTTTCCTTCCCTTGGTGATGTGGAAATAAACATATATAATCATCCAGACACCCAGTGATTGTATACCCAAACCAAATTTTCTGAAGCCTACTATGGATTCCTGTAATGGAGCAGTGTTCTCTCTGAGCCTTGCCAACTTTCTGAGACATAAACCAGAGTTCTGGCAAAGTGAACTGTGAATGAATGATAATGAGTGCCCCAAGATTAGGTTTTGACCTGTTCCATGGCCTCAGTTTAAACTATTTTGAAAGAACCCCACATCTTTATGGAAGACCTCTGGATGTTTTTTGTTTGCAATGAGCTCTGACTACACTTCTTTGTGGTATTAATGCCAAATTTCATCCCACATTTGAACTACAGAATTAGCAGGGAAATGTCATAACTACTTGAAACATTTCTCTTTGTAGCAGAGATTTCTCCCAATGAGATTTTCATAAGTAGTTGAAGTCAATTAAATTCTTGATATAAAAATAACAAAAAATCTTTAAAAACAGTGTAAACGTGTTTGGAACCCACCTTCCACAGCTAGTAGATAATGTCAATCAGTGGCAATTTCTTCCTCTGAGCCTCTGGGAAGGAGAAAATTAGCATCACTAAGCTGAACACCTTACCTAGATTTTTGCACATTTTGAGCTTCCTGTCAGCAGTCTGGATTTTTAATTTAAAAGACTTCATAAATGCTGAAAATTTTTTAAAAAGACCCAAGGATGACCGTTGTTCTGTGCTAAAAGTTCCTGGAGCTACCTGCTATAGGGGTGATTTCAAATGTCCTGACCCACAGAGAGATTAAGTAACCTCTCTTCTGCTCCAGCATCTCATTTTTTCAGCATATGAATATGCATATAGAAGCAATATGCATATGCAGATAGAAGCAAAATTATCTGTGTCATTAAAATAATTAATTGAGACTACATGACAAAAAAAGAAAGTAACTCCATGGTGGTTACAGGGAAAAATAGGTCATTTTGGCCAGCAGGTTCAGTTTTCGTTTCTGACCTAATTAAAAAATACTTTGCTGAGAATAACTGTTACTTGCAGATTAGCAACCCAGTATCATATGTTTTTCAATTAATTATTTATGAAGGATATTTCTATTCTAGGTCATACAACATAGGATAAATCTCAGCTTCAGCGATGTGTTAATGAGCAATGCCAGAATATGTATTGATTCATTACTTTAATTTAATGTCTTGGAAATGTTTAATACTCGTAAGGTATTAGGAATGGTCCACCGTCCCTTCATACTCAAATTTCTAATATGTTTTAAGGAAAGGAGCTTGAAACTAGGGATCAATATTTTTATAAGCTTTAATAAGAAGCTAAGTAACTTTTCAAGGCTAAATATGACTGACTAGATTATACAATGGAAAATGTTCTTTGTCATTTTATGTTTACTTAACAAGAAATTTCTTACACATTGTGGGTTATAACAAAAACATTATAGGATTAAAACTGGCAGGTGTACAGTGGTCCTACTGTACAGATACTTTTGCATTTGTTAAATGTCTTGAGGGAATACCTTCTAACTGGATAACTGGAAAATACTGACATTAGAAATAAAATGATTTGATAATTACAGTAGCTTTATTCTCACTCCCACTGTGTATAAATTTAGTGAAGGTGTTTAGTTATTAACATGTTAATAATATTTTTCCAATATACCTTAAGATATGCATTTTCTCCTCTTAAAATTATTCTATAATAATTTCTATTATTGTTGGCATAAAGCACGAATACCTAAAAGAATTGTCTATTGACTTCTTTGAGAAATGAACAATGACAGAATTTTATGTTTCTAATAAAGATGAAGGAACAGTTCTAATGTGAGTGTGTTTTTCATCATCTTCTTAATTTCACTACTGAAGTGAGTGGGAAAAAACCCTCATTTTATAAAAGTGGATATAAAGTTTCAAGTGATTACTTTCTAGAAGACCAGCAAAAAAATAGCAAACGAGACACCATAAATTAAAATACCTATATAATAGAATTTCTTGGACATATTAAATAGACCAGAAATAAATATGTAACAATTTTACAACTATTTCTGTTGACTGCCAAAAAAATTTATCTTCTAATGGATGTCTTGTGATCATGGTTTTAGTTATGGTTAGAAGTTTTATTCTTTTCATTGTTTCTTGTGCCGACATTTGCAAGATCAGTTTTGGCCTTTCTGGAACATTTACAAACTTTCTTGGGTTTTTGTGCTCTCCAGGACCTGAGGAGTTGTATGGATTTTATTCTTAATTAAAATAAATAATGCATTAGGCTAATCTCTAAATCTTCTATTTGTGAAACCTAGAAGGAAGTGTAGAAAGTGAGGAAATAAGAGCCAGCTGGAATCAACAACCCCTGTCAGCCAGTTTTCCCTCAATAGTGGCACTGTCACAGGAATCTAGCCCTAAAATAGTGTTTGATATTGCCACATTACTTTTACCAGAAATATTTTAAAAGGCATGCACCACAAGCAAGAGTAATTCCACCAGTCACAGAAGTGCGCCTAAATCTCACGTACCTCCAAATAAACTGTTTGAGTTAATGTGGAACAAAAAGTCTGTAACAGGAGGAAAAGGTACCATGTCCAGCTGTCACTGCAGCAAAAGTCACTGCAGGCCAAGTATTAACACCAGGACTGCAATTTGTACAGGAAAACTTGGTTTAAAAGGGTGAAACGTTTGCAATCAATTAAGTAGTATTTATTTCTTTTGTACGGACAGTCTTGCTAAAACTTAATCAAGATGATGCTCCTCACTCTAGTAAATCTTCTGTCCTGAAACTTAGATTGTAAAAGATGATTGTATTTGTCATTTTCTTATAATCAGTGTCATATACACATACATATAAATGCCTCCATTTGTAGACAGAATTTAAAATTAATCTGTTTATAACAAAATTTGATCTTGATTGTTACATTTGTGGCTAAACACCCTTTTATTTAGTTTTGGGGGTTTTTATTAAAATAAGCTATTATTAATTTAATTACTTACAAAACCGGAATAAAATCAAGATCTTCAGTATCTCTATTTTCATAGCTTTCAGCAGCAAAACCCCTCAGAACTCTCAATTTTTTTCTCATCATTATAATGTATTTGCTTGGTAAAATTTTTCTGTTTTTTCATTGGTTTGCATTTTTCTAGTAAATAAGATAAAATGTTTTTCATTTACACTTATTCA
The DNA here is from genome assembly GCA_013389985.1 of Dryoscopus gambensis. NCBI lineage: Eukaryota > Metazoa > Chordata > Aves > Passeriformes > Malaconotidae > Dryoscopus > Dryoscopus gambensis. Next base: position 9,223 of record WEIT01032647.1, on the reverse strand, counting down.
TTTGAAATTGAAGGACAAATAGAGGGAACAAACACAGGAAAGTTTGGGGAGTATTATGGTGCATACTTTTAAAAACAAACAACAATTGAAACAAACAAAAAACCGAAACCCCCACACAAACCATGGTGGGAGTAAATGGAACCAATTGCACCATTTTGTCTCTATTTCTAGAGACCAAGAAAAGATCTCAGTAAAACACTTAATACAAACTGTTTTTCCGAGCTTGGCTCAGGCTGCTCAGGGCTGTTCTAGGTTGCGGCTTGGAAATCTCAGAGGATGGAGCCGGCAGAGCCTCCCAGCCCTGCCCTGCTGAGAGAAAGCCTTATGAGCAGCTCCCCTGTCTCTGCTGTGAGAGAGGAGCATCTGGAAGATGGGAAGGACAACATTTTGTTACGGAACTAAGATGTGTTGAAGGAGCCCTGAGTGCCATCTCAATTCGGTTCCTCACGCATCATAGGGACAGATCCTGCAGGTGTTTTGGAGTGAAAATGCAAGACCCAATGGAAACAATTTTGTCTCAGAAGAAAAGGTTGACTTAAGCATTGTACTACCACCTATAGTAGTGCCAAATAGCTGTTCTCAAGGGCAGTGTCTCCTGGTTTTCTCTAATAGAAACAATATAATTAATATGTGAAAGACTTATGTTCTGGACATTAAGACTAGACCTGCAAGACTGAGTATGTTAGATTAAGAAGCTAATCAAGATGAAATTTATGACCTGGTGACCATTTCATCAGTGATTCATAAAGCACTTTCCATTGTACCTGCAATGTATAGACCAAAATCCCATAGAATATTTGTGGTGGATTGATTTACAAAAATATCTAAAGTGATCAACTTTATGAAGCAAAGAGAAAACTTACCAGGTTTGCTATCAATTAAAAGGACAAACTCAGTTATGAAATCTTAATTCATTCTGTGAGTAAGCAAACTCTTTAGGTTTTGTCCTTTTAGCACTATTTTAGCCATGCTACTTAACTTCTTGTGCAATTATAAACCACATTTTGTCAATAACAGATAGATTCAGGTCATTAACTTTTAATTAATAGCACAGATTTATTTGCAATGGTTGAATACCATCAAAGTGACTTCTTATATCTACTGAACATGTATCAGACTCTTTAATTATTATTTTTGTGTAAAGAAATTTTGCACATTTAGGCAATACAATTTCACCATTATGTCATCTTTACAATATTATTTTAAAAATATGAGTGGTCACCAATTAAAAAGTATTTATTGATATTTTCATAGAAGTAGTGATGATACATAACAGTACAACTTAAACATAACACAGCAGTGAAAACCATTTACTTCAACAAAATCTAATTAATAAAAATAAATATACAATAAAGCATCAAAGAGAGAATGCTTACCTGAAAGACAACAAATAGTTCCTGTGAATTTGCATAGAGTTACACTAAATTATACTATATTCATAGACCTATGAACCTGTGAGAAACTTTGATTCCAGACCTACAGAAATATTTTTATATTCTGCAAGAGTTTTATGCACAAAACTGTATTCAGGTACTGGACTTTATACACACTTTACTGATCAATAGGATTGGTTTTGTGCTTAATTTTCAAGAGCACTCTAGTAGCTTTTTAGAATTTAGACACATGAATAAATATGTTCAGAATTCAGCTGAGAAATTACACAAACACAACCTATACTTTTACATTAGTGCAGGGTTTCAGTCTTTGTGACTTAAATTTCTATGCATGAGATAAAAATATTAGTTAAGGAGAAATCCATTTTACTTCTAGTGTGTTACTATATTCTTCTACATAGTGTTAATAATGACTGTTGTGTAAAATGTTTGCTGTAACTTAGAACAATAGTGGAAACTGCTTACTGACCTGTGTATTAATAGAGAGGTAATATTATAATTTTACAGCTAACTAAAAACCCAGTAAAAGTCACCTTTATTTGGTCGCTCTTTTCCTTCTCTAGTGTGATCTTGTGTTGAGAATTAAGTAGTCTGTTAAATTTATTAGAAATCTGTTTACAAGGAAACAAGAGTTTATAAAATACTTAGTTTGGAAGCAATTAATATTTTTTTTTACCTTTATGTAGAGTAAGTTCAGTATTTCAATAAACTGATTTATTTAATAGTTCAGTTCTGGATTTTAAGGTAGAGAAAGGAAAACATCAACCATGGAAATGAATATGTTTTTGTTGAAATCATTTATTAAAATTCAGACCCAGCGAGGGAGTGTACTTTTCCTTTTATAATTATGTTCCCAGCATCACAGCATACTATAGCCTCCATCATAATCTGAGCTCTCATTAGGGTTATGATTGAAAAATATTGGATTCAATGAATAGAAATTCAAAACTTGAAGCTATTTGAGATTTCTTGGACATTGAAATGGACTCTGCAGGAAAAATAACACCACCTTTTCTAGAAATAAGTTTCTTGCCATTTAAATGATGCTGTAAAATATAAAGGAACAATACCTGAAATAACATTCTAAGGTTTAGGATACTTAAGGTTCTGTTTTCATATTTTGGAAACAGCAGTTTTGTCATTTTTTATTATTGGTTGTTTATGGTTCCAATTCCTCAGGCTCCAGGCTCTGTTGCCATAACTTTCAGAAGTTTTTTGTTAAGAGACTTAGCATAAGATATGAGGCATTGTTATCCAAGAATAAGTCATAGCTTTGGCTTATTCTTGGAGGAAAGGAATGGTAGTAAAAAGAAAGGAAAGGACATGAAATGGATCCTGATGGCCATTGTTTTCTAACTCCCTAAGGCTGGGTCTAAGTGTGAAATGTGAGAACAGCTCAGGACCCCTGTGAGGCTCAGCTCTGTACAGGCACCCTCTGGTGCACCCATGTGTCAAAAGAAAACTGCGCATTGGGCTGCACACACTGAGCCATTGCACAGCCTGTCAGCTCTGGGAGCAGAACATCTGCAAGTCAGCCAAGTGCTGAAGGTCCACAGCTTACCAAGCAGACATGGACTAAGTGATTGAGGTGAGCTCTGTTGCACAAAACTGTAATGTGCTGAGTAAATATTCCCTAGGCAGTGCTTGGGAAGAGTTAAACACAGGGCTGAATTCAGCCAAAGAAGTCATTAAGAGCAGCAGACTCTAGCCAGTGTAGGACACTGGATGTTAACAATGGCGAGCTGCAGGTCTCACAGCTTCTGGTTAGGTGTCTCAAAGAAAGGGATGAGAAAAATCATCCAAGAGACATGCTCCCTGTTTTGTGGGTCTTCCCACTGGGGCAGATGCCAAGAGAGGAGTATGTCTTACAATTCATTTCTCTCCTATGCCTCATTCAGGATTTTCAATAGGCACTCACCGAATTCAGAAACTGAAGCTGAGAAAAGTACAGCTATTGCATTTTATTAGATAACTTTTGTCACAAAGTAATGATCTAGAATTACAGAATAGAATACAATAGAATTAAATGAAATAGCATAGCATAGCATAGCTCAAGTTGGAAGGACATCAAAAGATCACCTGACCCAAACTTTCATAGGAAAGGTGGCCTAGATATTGGGCCAGTACTGGCAGGAGATTCATACTTACTTCATCCTAAGGACACTGACCATATGTGCTTGGGAAAAGTAATTATTATGCCCATATTGATATTGCTGGTTTTTTTATTGTTGAGGAATTTCATTCCTCTGTCTTTTAAAACAAACAGTTTGCTTTTGATGGAGTTTCTGGGAATCAGGGGAAGCATGCTTTTTGGCTACAGGTAGGGGGGATATTAGGTATGTAGGATGAAGGCTGTAGGCATATCTGGTGATTTTCATGTTGAAACTAGATCTTATTCTTGTGTAACTGAGAAGCAGCGCTCAAGGTTTGATGACTGCTCTGAGTACAGATCCCTATATTCGGTCACACTCATATTTAGATTACAGGTGTTCAAGGACTTAATTTTTAAAAGTATGAGACCAATGGCTAAATGCTTAAACTATCTGATTATGTTACATTTGTAATTCTCACATGTGTTCAATCCATGTCAGTTGCCCCTTATGTGCTGGTATGTCCCTGATTTCATCTGTGGATGCTTGGATAACTATAGTCTGACTGTACATGTCCTTTTTTTTCTTTGGTGTTTTACCTCAGTTTAAGAAATTGTTCTGATGTGGGGGTGTCAAAAAACTTTGAAGTGCCAGGCTGCCCATAAGGAGAGCTGCTTTCAAAACCCTACCACAGCTGGAGGTTCAGCTTCATTTTGAATTGTGAAATTCTAGCTTTCTTTGTAATCATGCCAGGCATTTGTTGTCGATAGTATCTAGTGGTTGTGTCCCACAAGTGCATTAAATGTTAGCCTGGTATTCTGTGACTTGAAAGTTTGTGTGCTGCAATAGCCCTCTCCCTAAGCATATGCAAAAAAAAAAGAAAAATAAAAAAGAAAACCACCTGCTGATCTTTCAAGTAATATGATAATATGTTCCAGATACAGAAGGCAAGATTAACACTTACAAAGAAATTCAACAGTATCTTAAACTAATAGAAATACAATCTCCAGACTTTAATATTTAATGCATAACAACATTCTCCACTGGTAATACAGCAGTGATAATGAACTGCAATAACAAATATATAATTTTTTCCCATACTGATAAACCGTTACAAGAAAGGTTGCAATCTCTCTCTGCCTCTTATTTGCTCTTGCTTTTGTAGCATGTCATGTAGTACGTATAAACTCTATTTAGAGAGATAATTTGCCACAAAATTTTTCACAATGTAAAAGGTTACTTATTCATGGAAAGTCAAGCATTAAGGCAGAAAATGTCTGATTGAATGAGATTTTTTTGTTCTTTTTTGTATAGTGTCAGAGTCGCTGCATTACAGGAGGAAGTAAATGGTGTTAAAGGCAGTAAAATTCATTTCTTATTATTGCTGTAATACTGACCTTGGTATTTTCATAAAGAGCCCCCCATTTAAAAAAAAAAAGGAAAAAGAAAGTGAATATACTGTTCAGATTAGAAAACAAATGCTTAAGAGATACTTAGGGACTAGTAAAGAGAATTCTTAATTTCCTGTGTTTTTCTGTCCTCCAAATGGAGTTTTGAAGTATAATATTATATACAGCCACTGGGAATTTCAGACCCATCGAACTCTCTACCTTATTTCAGACAGTACAAATAAATGTGGGGGATATTGCAGCAAAAATGTTAAAACCACAAGCTCTCATATTAAACTCACAAACCATTATGTGACATGGTTTGTATGGTATGTAAGAAAACAAGAAAAATAGAAAATATTTTTTTTTAGAAACCACACTTATCGTACCCTAAATACAACACTGCACATTAAAATACGACTAAAACTGAAACACACTCATCTTCCAAGGAGGTACACTGTGTTTTCCTGGTACTTGTAACTCATTGAAAGGACTGGATGTAGTCGCATGTGGTCAGTTGTGCAAATGTCACGGGTTTATCTCAAATGACTAAGCGCACTTACATCAACAAGAAAAAAACCCAAGACAGTGTAACAATGCAGAAGGGTATCTCCCTACGTCCCCAGGTATAATTGCAGAGCTGAAAACACCAAAGAGAAACAAATGTGTAAGTCTGATGGACATCAGAAGGTTAGTGCTTTTATATATGCACATTTTCAGGCTGAGGACAAGAACCTTATTTCACCATTGGTCTAGCTGAGAAAACTATTAGCAACTATATATTTCATATGTTTTATGTCAGCCTTCAGCACTTCACCAACCTATTAAAGTAGAGAAATCTTTTGGAGAAGAAAGCTGCAGGAAAATAGCATATGGAGAGGAATTCAAGGAGTAGAAATAGCCTAAATAAAGGTGAATTTCACGACACAGATTAAAATACTCAAGTCATAATATCTGCATATAGAATTTAATATATTTCCCTGAACATAGATATCTTGCTGCCAGCAAGTTTGAAGGTATGAGGGAGCTGCACCTTTCTGGAACTGGACTAGTATACAAGAGGGATGTTCTCTGATGTTACTATATGCCTATGTGTGACCAAATTAATCTTCTAGAAAGTGCCAACATAAAAAGCATTTGTCTAATGGTAATCAATCATTTACAAAATATACATCTGCTGTAAGTTGATGTGAGTACATGTGCAAGCTTTGCTGTCTGTATTTAATGTGTACTTAGACACATAGGATATAAACAAGAACCTATATGTACTCACCTAATTTAAATGTCTTCATTCATGAGCTGAATCCTACCCTTTATCTGCAGAGATTTATGTTAAGTACTGCTTGTATCAGAATGTGAAATTCAAGATTTCAATGACACAGATAAAAAAGAACTTAAGATAGTCCTGAATTAACAAATCTCCATATCTAAAAGAGCTGTATATCAACTTAAAAGAGGCCTAGTGATGTGATTTTATTCTTTTGATTGAATGTAAACAAGATAAGTTGTGGAATATAATTTGGATTAAAATAATCAAGCAGCAAATAATTATTCAAGTTCAACATAACATTTCAAATATGTGTGAGCTCAAATCTGATGTTAAGTGACATCTGATTTTTATGTGAGGAAAATATGTGTGCAACAGTTTTTATTTACAATGATAGGTTTTTATGAATGACCCATTTAAACAAAAGCTTCTTGCAAGTTAAAAAAATTGGGAGAAGGTAATGATGTTTATAAAAATTTTGTCAGAAAACTTCTGCTGTTTAGGAAATTTACAAGAGACCTCAAACAACTGGTTGGGAAGTTTAATTTCACATGAAATACAGAAGAATTAAAGTAACGTTTCAGAGCTGCTCAATTCAGACTCTCATTTTCTATTCTAGATACCTTGCTAACAGTCACAGTTCTGGGGCATCTCATCCAGATCAGTGCTTCAACCCTCAGGTTAAAGGTTGAAATGACTGAGTCTTACTTAGGTCTCAACTATGCCACATACTTTTTGTTCTAGTCAGTATGAAGGATAAAGCACGATCCAGCATGAATATACCTGTAAAAGAAAAAAAAAAGCAACTGAATTGCCCAAAAACTTTTACTTTTTTTTTTAATAGAAAGGCAAAATAAAATTGACAAAAAAATGTAGTGAATAAGAGCAATTTGCCATTGTAATATGATTTTTCAATAGTAAAATACCTTCACTGTGGATATACTTTTCCTTTCTCTCTATGGAAGCTGTTGTACTTCATGAAAGTACTTTTAGTTTTCACTTTCAATGAGAGGGAGAGGGCCTGACATCACCCACAAGGCAAATGGAGTAGCAGCTTTTGAGTATAACAAATCAATT
>WEIT01032644.1:2781-31356 GCA_013389985.1 Dryoscopus gambensis | reverse complement strand
GCATCATAAAGGTGAGCAAAATAAAGCATAACCAGGTTATGCATATATTGCAAGCAGTAATGGAATGCAGAAATACATAAGAGCTTCCATTAATTCCATAATGAGAGTTATTGTCTTACATCAAGGTGATTAACTATTGAAGAGAATATAGAAAACGAAGTCTTCAAAACTCACGAGCCTGTTCATGTTGATATTTAATGGTCTATGTGTTACTCCCTTTTCCTTTTTACATTCTTAGCTAGGATAAATTGAGGGAGTGGTCACTTCTGTCATAAAGGTGTTTGTAGGTGGGGAGGAAACCTGCCTTTTCATAAGCTGGAAGCTCCAGAGGCATGTTCCTTATCTTTACTCCCCAACTTTTCCTCCTATTACAGCTGTGGTCTTCACTTTAACTACCTTTTTTCCCCCATGGGCTTACTTTGTAGTTCCTGTGATAACATATACTGTAAATAATTTCTATCTTCTATATAAATGTACCCCAATTATATAATTTAAATTGAATATTATGATTTTATATATATATTTGTATAGATCAGCTCTACTGGCACCTTGTTGGACTGGGATATAATGCCCAGACAGCCATTTGGCAAGATGGCCTTTGGGACCATATATATTTTACCCCTATGTCTCAGTTTTTGATCCCTGTTTCTCTTGGGATTGTCTGTCCTGCCCTGAAAAGATGACAAGCAAAAATTTAATTAATGACTGGTAGATTATAATAATTCTCTACGTAGGTTGCACTTGAGAACTGGTAGTAATTCTTCTCTTAAGTGGTTGGTGCTGGTCAGTATTTGCACTCACAATATGGCTATCTCTTTTTAATGTGTTTTCCCAAAGTGTGCCAGGTCCATGGCCAGAAGTGGCTTTTTGTATGCCCTCTGTCTCCTAGTTTGTCATAGTTATTTCATTTTGATTATGAAGAATGACCATAATTACCTTTGGAAAGGGTGCAATCAGTATTTTCTTTTACGCTGTGTTTTTTTAGTTGGTTTTTTTTTTAATAACTGTTTTTCATTTTTACTTTTTTGATGGAGAAATTGAATCAGGTGGAATGAACTGGCTAGATGGGAAGAGATTGGTGTTTTCCTCAGGGAACTTTAGAGGACCTTCAGGCAAACGGAGTGGCTCTCAGAGGCCACAGGGTGTGTACGTCAGGCAAACCCAGCAAAGCAAGCATGGGCAGGAATATCACAAGCCTGCAGTGAGAAGCAGGGAGCAGCAGACAGCTAGACCTGAGGCACCAAAGAGACTCTTAAAGTTTGCTGCCACTCAGAAAGTCATTGGCCTAATAGAAACACAGGTGGGAGCTGTCTTCGAGGAGGCAGTACAGACTCTATTCATTGAATACCATTCTGGAGTCTCCTTCTGATGAGTCTGCATTTCCCAAAATTACATTCTGTCTTTTGTGTATCCGAAGAGTATCAAAGATCTCTGTGACTGAGGATTGTTACTCTAGCCTGTAAGTTTGGCTCTTCTGAGCATGTGCAGCTCTTGGTTGTTCTTGAGCTTTCTCATTCAGAATTTGTCACCTTGAACCTCAGTTCTCTCAGGCTAGCATAGCTGTGGAGAGGTCGTGGCTGTGGTACTTTGGTCCAACAGCTTCAGAAGTGAAGGGAACAAGCTTTTCAGTTTAAGGTTCATCCTTAGCTTCTAGCTATTGAATTTTATTAAGAAAGCATGTGGGATTTTTCACCTGTCAAACACTGTTCCCCACTGGCACCTAGATTCTGTCTTCACCTGTAGATTGGACACTCCCTTTATAACAGTGACAGCCTCATTCCTTGTCATAGTTTACTGTGACCATCATCTAAGCCCCAAATGGCTGCTTGCTCGCTCCAACCCAGTGGCGTGAGGGGGGAAGATAATCGGAAGAGTAACACTGAGAAAATTAATGAGTTAAGATAAAGGAAGTTTAAAAATTTAAATAAATTAAAATGAAAAAAAAATTCAGTAAAATAAACCAAAGTGAAATAGAATAAAAATTGCAATAAAGTTGCTCTGCTTTAAAAAATACAAAAGATAGCAGTGCTACCACAAAGATTCTGCAGAAATATATGTCCTGAAGTAAATAAGAGTTTAAAAACATCTACTCTTGGCTGATCTAGTGAGGCAGCCCGATCTAGTGAGATAGCTCTGTGTTGCAGTTTAAAGAGTTCTGAGCTGATGTGTCCTTTTAAAACTGGGATTTTGTTAATATTAGTATTGTAACCTTATTTTTAAAAAGAAGTTAAATAAATTGAGATTCCCAGCGGATGCAAGACTGTAAGACTTCTTGGCACAAATGAACAGTCTATACTGAGGATCTGGCCTCAGCAGAGGCCATACACAGATTAAAAAAAAGATTACCTTAGCGATAATTTTTGCTATAGCAGTAGATTTCCTAAAATGTAACTGAAATTTTGCATAGCACACAGTAATTACTAAAATTTTTCTAATCACTGGGATGGCACTTGAAAAAGTCAGAAGGACATTTTGCAATATATATTCTCCTCTTCTGGTGGGGGAAACTTTTTTTAACAAGCCTTATCTAAAAAATGGCATTAAAATAACTTTTTTGGACAAGATTTAAAAGCAGCCTCCTTCAGGGATATTGGGTGGGAAGTAGGAGGAATACAGAGAGAAGAGAATTATTATTAATAGAATTTAGTCATCCTAGAATATCTGTTTTATATTTGTGCTTTTAATAAAAAGGCAAGATTTTTAAGATTTATCAATACTGCTGGCTAATAGGAAAACCTTTTTTTCCCATTCCTCTCTGTAAGATGATCTGATGAGAAGGAATTCCAACCATCACCTTTCTGTAGTGACATTATCTTCATAAAACTTATGAAAGTTCTATGAAAATAAATGATGATGTGTAAAGGAAATTTAAGCTTGTTAAATGCAGATCAGGTTGTGGTGGGTTGACTCTGGCTCCTAGCCAAGTTTATCCCCAGCTGCTCACTCACTCCATCTCCTCTGGAGGAATGGGATTAGGAAGACGACAGTGAGAAAATGCCATGGTCAACATAAAGGCACTTCAGTAGGTGAAGGAAAGAAAAGGAAATAAATACCCAAGTGAAGCAAAGGGAGTTATTCACCACTCCCAGAGGCAGAGTAATGCCAGCTTTTGCACAGTAACCATCTCAGAAAAATAAATCTCCTTCTCCTTCTCCTTCTCCTTCTCCAGTTTTAGTTGCTGAGTTATGACTCTATGTGCTATTAGAAAATTCCTTTGGCCAATCTGAGCCAGCTCTTCCAGCTGTGTCATCTTCCAATCTCTTGTCTATCCTCTCTTGCCAGCCTAGTCACTTGGATAGGGACAGAGTGGGAAAAGGAAAAGGTTTTGATGCTGTGCAATCACTGTTCAGCAATAGATATCAACACTGTTCTAGTCACAAATCCAAAACAGCCCAATAAGGCCTTTTGTGAAGAAAATCAACAGCTGGTGGACTACCCTGGGGTTCATTCTGCTGTGTGCATTGCTCTTCATCCTGTTTACATATTAAATCACACTGAGCCAACCAGGAGACAAAACAGATCTAAACAAGATTTTCTGATGATTTGAAAAAAAATACTGTTAAAGTCACTGACCAAGTTTCAACCTTTTAGGAATAATACTGAACCCAGAGGGAAAGAGGCTCTGGAGATGGTTAAATGCCCAAGAGATTGTCACTGGCTATTATTCCCATAAGCTTTAAAAGTGGCTGATTATATTGTACACAGTTGTACATTCTTTAAACAATATAATTGTTCAAGTAAATTCTGCTCTTTAGGCCACAGATTCAGTGTATAATCAAGGCTAATAAAACATAATAATATTGAATAATTGGTCATACCATAATTAGATTTGACTCAGCATACTTGTGTGTTTATAAAGGCTCTAGATACAGATTAAGCTTTATTCTCTTGAAACAAATAATTCAAATTATGAGGTTGGTGCTTTCTCTGGTTTCATTACAGTTCCTCTATTTGCTGATCTACTTTTCTTTTATTGTTTTTTTTTTTAATTTGAGGATGGATGAAAGCAGGACAGAGGAGACAGCAGCCAGGACTCATTCTTCCAGTCTGAAACTGAGGAAACTAGACTATTTCTCTGTAGCATTAGGTATTTCCAAGTAGATTAGTGTCAATAAACTGTAGAAAAGTAACATCAGCCTGTTACAGAATGAGGATGGTCACCTCACAGAGACAAGGCAGAGGTGTTTAATGCATTCTTTACCTCTGTCTTCAAAGAGGATGATGGACTAAGGGGGTCTCAGTGCCCTGAGCTGGGGGATCATGACTGGGAGAATGATCATCTCCCAGGCAACTCTGAAACTGTGTGGGAACTGCTGCTTCAGCTGGGTCCCTACAAATCTATAGGGCCTGATAAGATTTATCCAAGAATCCTCAAAGAGCTGGTCGATGTTTTTACAAGACCTCTCTCAATGATTTTTGAGGAGTTTTGGGAATCCAGAGAGATCCCAGCTGACTGGAAGCTGGCAAACACTGCCCTGATTTTCAAGAAAAGTAAGATGGAGGACCCTAGAAACTACAGGCCTGTGAGTCTCACTTCAATGCCCACTAAAGTTAGGGAGAAGATTATCCTGGAAGGTATTGAAAAACACCTGAAAGACAATGCAGTCATTGGTCACAGCTAGTGTGGCTTCATGAGAGAAAAGTCCTGTTTGTTGAACCTGGTTTCATTTTATGACGAGGTAACCCACCTAGCTGATCATGTGAAGCCAATTGATGTAATCTTTTTGAATTTCAATACAGATTTTCATACTGTTTCTCACAGTGTCCTTATGGACAAAATGTCCAGCACACAGCTGGACACACCATGTGATGAACACACCATGTGATGAACACACCATGATGCATGATCAGCTGGCTCACAGGTTAGGCACAAAGAGTTATAGTGAAAGGGGTGACATCAGACTGGGGTCCTGTCACTAATGGGGTTCCACGGACCCTGTGCTTTTCAACATCNTGGAAGCTGGCAAACACTGCCCTGATTTTCAAGAAAAGTAAGATGGAGGACCCTAGAAACTACAGGCCTGTGAGTCTCACTTCAATGCCCACTAAAGTTAGGGAGAAGATTATCCTGGAAGGTATTGAAAAACACCTGAAAGACAATGCAGTCATTGGTCACAGCTAGTGTGGCTTCATGAGAGAAAAGTCCTGTTTGTTGAACCTGGTTTCATTTTATGACGAGGTAACCCACCTAGCTGATCATGTGAAGCCAATTGATGTAATCTTTTTGAATTTCAATACAGATTTTCATACTGTTTCTCACAGTGTCCTTATGGACAAAATGTCCAGCACACAGCTGGACACACCATGTGATGAACACACCATGTGATGAACACACCATGATGCATGATCAGCTGGCTCACAGGTTAGGCACAAAGAGTTATAGTGAAAGGGGTGACATCAGACTGGGGTCCTGTCACTAATGGGGTTCCACGGACCCTGTGCTTTTCAACATCTTCATCAACGACCTAGATGCAGGACTGGAAGGGATACTGAGCAAGTTTTGCAGACAATACAAAACTGGGAGGAGCTGTTTACTCCCTGGAAGGCAGGGAGGGCCTGCAGAGAGGCCTCAACAAATTAGAGAGATGGGCAATCAGCAACCACAGGAAGTTCAACAAGGGAAAGTGCTGGATTCTTCACCTGGGATGGGGCAACCCTGGATGTATGGACAGACTGGGTTATGAGATGCTGGAAAGCTATTAATACGGTAGAAGAACATAGTAGACAAAAACTATATCTGCTTTTAAATTCTTTTTGTTTTCCAAGTGAAGTGCTGGATGCTACAAAACACCACATGCATTGTAACTAAATAATACAGACGGAGTTTTGCTTTTCCTTGACAGTATCAGAAAAGTGAAGGTCCTTCAGATCAGGTACAAATGCAAATCCCTCTGAATTCTATATCTGCAGTCACACATCAAGAGTAAAGTGTCCAGACCACCTGAAAGGAATATTACATTTTTAGTGGAAAGACTAAAAATCAACAAGAACAATTTATAATAAACAATGTTGAAGTTCTCTGAAATTATCCATTGTCTTATTGAAGGACACAATCATTTTCCATTTAAATAATGAAACTGATGACCTTATCAGTATTTGCCCCTGATAAAAAGAAGGACCACATGGAAGCTTTACTGTAGGGCAGAGTAGCTAAGTATGCCCCCATTTTGAGATCCCCAAATGAAAATAATTCAAAATGTATAGAAAGACATATTTTTACTATGGATACTAAGAGAGAGTACTGTGTTTCTGCTCTAGAGATATCACTAGAAAACATGTGCAATACTACCTGCTAAGCTATACCTTGGGGTTTTTTCAGGTTTTGCCAAAGAAGCATGTCCTTGGGGAGATCTGTCTGTGTATTGACAGAGTGCTGCTACACCTCCCTGCCACTTCCACCTCTCTCAGCTTTAGAATATCTGTATTCTCCATTTTTTTGCAACCCAAATACCTGATGAACTTGAAAATCAGAAATCCCTTTGGGTTTTTTTAAGAGTTGATTCATTCTCTGACCTCCAGATATCAAAAGTAGGAATACACTGTTGTACATCCCCCTCACTACATGCCTATTTATAATCAATCAGCCCACAGAAGATACTGGCACTGCCTACAGAGACTCTAAATGGTAGAGTCCTGGTGTTAAATATTTATACTCCAAATACAGTTTGCATGAATATAAAATGAGTGCCACAAACCAAAGCATTCTCATTTTGAAAAGCTATTACAATTTACAATTAACTTGAGAAAATTGTGTAAGACCTACTATCTCTTTTTCCCCTGGCATTAGTGGTCCAGTGAAGGTTTTATCATTTTCTGTGAGCTGTAAGGCTTGTGATATGGTTTAAAGTGAGAACTCATTATTATGAAGATTTTGAGCTTGGGTTTGTTTTTTTTTCTGTTTGCCTTTTAAAAATTTTTTTTCATTATTTTTTTATTTTTTGATTTGGACTACTGCCTTTTTCCCAGTACTTGATATTTAAAAAGATGTTGGTGTGTGCTCCAACCAAACATTCCAAAAAAATACTGTTTCTTTGAATGGAGGATGTTTTGTTCACATGATAGAAAGCAATGTGTCCACTCTTTCATATCAGAAATCATTACTACAGATACACTATTTGTGATACATATTAACAATAAAGAGTACTCTTCTAAAGAGCATTTTAGTAAAAAAAAAAATATACTACAAAATTTCTGCATGTCTCAGTGCAGTAATCCCTTATTAGCCTGGGTGTTTCATTTCAAGTTTAACTTCTATAAATGCCATTATGTGGGCATCTTTAGGAAAGAAAATGAATCTGATCCATTTTTCTTTCTGTTAAGTATGAAACAAGGCAGATGATAGCTATATTTTTTCTAGAGATGAAGAAGCTAGTAAGCACAAAAAGAAAAGAAAACAAAGGTCAAACAGAGGCTCAAAGCCTTTTCCCACTGTGGGTGAAAATGGGCTCTTAGGCTGTCCCAAAGCAGCACTATGCTCAGCATCTGGTTTGTGCACTACAGCTCTGGTTCTGTAACCAAATCAAACATTCTATGAAGCTACTTCTTTTAGAAACCACTCAGGAAAATCAGGGCTAACATCCATCTCCCACCCAGAGATGCTGTCCCAGAACAATTCCTGGAAAAAGCTGGATCACAGGTTCGTCACTGGAGGCAGCAAATTCACTGGCCCCTCAGATGCGACCTCAGCAGTTTGTGGAGAAGTGATTCTCCTGTCCACTCCTCAGCAAACTCCATCCCACTCTGCCCCTGCTCAGTCCGCTCACAAAAAAAGCTCCAAACTATGTAAAATGGTCCATATGGGTTAAACTGTGTTAGAAATATGAAAGTCTAATGTAGCTTCTGGCAGCCACTGTGTTTTAACAATGAATTCTTCTTATTGTAGGATGCATTTTAATAAAGGTAATGTTCGAGATACACAAAACACATCATGTCTTGAAAAAATCAAATTTGCTGGTAATGGCAGCTATTTAAGATCTGTAACTGTGATTTGTGTTCATGAAGCTGAGTTTTTTAAGGACTTTCATTCATATTTATACCACTGTAGTTACACTCCTCTAAGTCAAATAATTTCTATTACATACAGGTACCTTGTAGATCTTCATGAGTGGTTTCTTTATACAATTCCACTTAGGACATCTGCCAAAACAAGTGAGGTTTAGATGTTCTAAGCTGAGACTGGGTACAGACCCCTGAAATATTAGCACCATGGGATTCCTTGCCACAGCAAGGACAGTTAATGCAAATCATATGCACATTCTGGAAAGCAAAACAAGCTTAAAACACAGACTCCAGTAATAAACAGAATAAAGAAAACTTGAATTTTGAAAGACATGATGTGTCTTGTGTATCTTGAACATTGCCTTTATTAAAATGTGTCCTAAAATAAGAAGAATTCATAAAACAAAATATAAAAGAGATGGTTCTATGAAAAAAAAAGAAAAGAAAAATTCAAGTTTGCTTTCAAGAAGATCAGACAAAACAAACAACAGCTGTTCATAACAATTTCCGATGTGATATGGTACAAACAAATGTCCCTCCCACACAAATCACTATTTGTTTGGATTTTTCTGAAGCCTTCACAATGTTGCATTTGTGCTAAGTTTTTATACGTCCTAGAAGAGTAACTCCATCGGGGTATGGCTCTGAAAATGAAGTGCTTCTGTTTTTCAAAACAAAGAGCAAAGCTCTCAAGACTTATAAGTATTGCCTTATATTTTTTTCCAGTTACTTATAGTTTTGGGAAATATTCCTTTTAGGCTGAGTTTTCCTGGATAAGAAACTATCCCTGATTGTCTAGTATGCATATGCTTGCTTACTTACTATATACACTTGTACAAATGCATACATTTATTTTTGTGTATGTAAATTGTAGCCAAAATATTCATCTCTTCAGAGAAGGCAGAAAGGAAAAAACTTTGTTTATCGAAAAAATTGGAGTCTCATATTGTTTGTAGAATGCTATTTCTTTGCACTTTGAAAGCAACTCAAAATTTGGCAAAGAATTCATCCAAGTGTGAAAAAGATGATTTTATTGTCCTTCTGCAAAAGATCCTAGATTTGGTTGTTTTCTGAGATCATAAAAATATTTCAGAATTTTGCACAGTCGAGCTGCCTAAAAGTCCCACTTCTCCTAACTCCAGACTTCCCAGAAGGGCAGACACTGAGTTAGAGCTTTCCTGAAATGTTTCATCTCTGCTCTGGGAGGCATTATGCTACAAGAGACCAGAGCTGAGAGCCTGCTCTCCCCTGTCAGGTAGGGCAGTATGCAATAGAAAACACGTGTTCTTACACGTAAATGAGGAAGATGCAGAACTCCGGACAGCAGAAGTCTCTCCACAGGCAAAGTGCACCTTGTTGCAGTTTCAAGCAGTAAGAGAATTAATAAGAGTAACTCCTGTCCTCTTCGTTTTCTGTACAAGTGGAAGTTCTCCTGACCTGCTTTGCAGATACATTCAGGAGAAAAAATGCAATTCGTGGAGGATGTATTTTGAACTTAAGAATGTATCACATGCTGCCAAATTCTCTGAAAAGAAAAGAAAAATATGCCTTTGGGCTTCTGAAATTAGCATTCACAGTTAATTTTTTTTTGGAAATTTGGACGTTATCCCTGTACGTCAGTTTCAGGTGTGCAAGTAGGTATAATAATTTCACTTTTTCTTACAGAGGGGATACTAAATTATATGCCTTAACATCTGCTATATGTTTTGTATATCGTGGAAACAGAAATCCTTAAAACCCAAGTAGTTATGTTTTCTGTTCAAAACATAGCAAATATCTTAGGGAGAAAGAGCATTTTACCAAGAACCGACTGATGTTTATGGAAAGTAATACTGAGTAATGATGCATTTAGTGAAGGAACTAGAGACACTGTGACAAAAGAATAGAATGAGAGCTTGTAGTTGAAATCTGGTTTCCATAATCACAGAGGATTCAATTTAAGGTTATATCGACAGGAGGAAAAATTATGTGCTTCTTAAAATTTGGCTGCTTGATCTAGCACTTAAACACCACAAAGTCCTTTCAGAATAGGTAATCTTTTGTGTAATATTCATATACATTAGAAAGCAATTATTCCCACTTATATTGAGTAAGTTGGTGCTGGGTGGTAATAAATCTCATTGCAGCACAATTTTTACAAGCTGTGCTCTGCTCTCCAGGTTGTCGGAAAAGTTGAAAATGTAGAAAATTTATATTTTGCCTGACTGTAAAAAGACATACTGCCTACCAGTCAGTCAGGAGACAACATCTGACAGCCTCATCAAGATTCAGGAAATGAAAGCCAAAGTTAATTCAAAGGTTCTGTAAAACACTGCCAGGATTCAAAAAAATTTGTGACAGCAATTTATTAATTAGTTATGAGAATCTGCAAATATTTATTTAGCATTATCGCTACATAATTCCTTCAGGAATTACTGTTTGGAGTTGCTCATTCATTTGTAATCACAGGCTACCTTCAGGAAAATAAAAATACTTTTAAATATGAGACAAAGAATAGATTAATATTTTCTCAGGAGCTCCTGCTAAAATTTCTCTGATAAACATAACTATATTCTATCCAGTTCATCCTTCAAAGGTGAGATCAGTTCATGTTTAGGAAGAGCCTGATTAAATTATTTCACAGACAAAAGGTATTTACTTCCAGAAATTCCCAATACACTGACTAGTGACAAATTTATCTTTTGCATACCCTATAAAAAGCATTCTTCGAATCATTCATGATGTTCATCAATGTGAGCAATTCAATAAAGTTTTCAAATCAGTAAAGATTAAAGGAAAGATGATATTTGAGCTGTATAGGTAGGAAATTGCGGTGCCCTTTGCACTTGTATGGGAGAGCAGGAGTGCTGTACCAAATGAACTCTTTGCTCTGACTGGCCTGGAAAGTGCTAATGGCTCTACTTCACTTATTTTTTTCTGAGTAGAAGTACAGTTTTGAAGCTAATCCCCTGCTTGTCCCCATTTACCATGTGCTGCTTCACTGCTGAGAGCAGATTTGGTGTTCAAGAAATATATTTTATTCAAAGGCAACTAAATCAGAAGCTCTTCTCTCTAAGTGCTTTAGTGCTAATGGGGGCATTATGCGCTGAACCAATGTGCGGGTTCTACCACAAGATTGTCCACCATGTACTTGAAATTTTTCCTTAAAAGAAGGGTCGAACTGCATGAGTAGCTGAAATACTCAACCCAAAGAATGAGTTGAATCACTCAACCCAGACTGAATTTAAACCAAAATAACCCCTGTACTATCCTATGGAGGGAGTGGGAGTAGCCAGATTCAGTCACTTCTGTTTACCCACCCTTTCCCATCGTGCTGCACTGCCTACTGATCTAGGCATAGAGATATACTAAGTTTAATGTTTTATTGCTTAAATAAACTATCATGACTTTAGAAACCCACAAGTTGACAGCCCTCTGGCATTATGTTTTTAGCAGTGGCAAGAACTTTGACAGGAAACGCAGCAGTTTCTTTCCTCATTCCATCTTGCCATAGATAGTCAAAACTAGTCCTATACTTGCTGTCACAATTAAATAGCGTATTGTAAAAAAATCTGGAAAGAAAATGGAGTAAATTATTAACACTTTTCTTTCAGCTATGTTTCAAATGTTTCTGATTTCTGATAATTAGAAATAAAGTTTTTTTCAGTGTCTCTGACTTCTTATGAAACAAAAATGAGGAAGTCAAGGTTGCTATGCACTGTGGCGCAGAGAGTGCTTCAAGAGTGCGTTAAGAAATCATTCTGAGAGTGGATATTTGGAAAACAATGGTATCACTGATCCAGGAGTCTGACTATAGGATAGTGGATTTATAGAAATATTGAGCTGCAAAGAGCCAACAAAGCCAGTATCTCTCTTTTGATGTAACAGTAAGATCCTACACTGGTAATTGATAGAAATCATGGAATATACACAGAAAAGCAACTCTGAGAAGGTCACTGCATAGCACTTGCTATAAGTTCTGGCATATGTATCTACAACATTACCTAAACAGTAAAGCAGTTCTTCGCTTCAGATCTTGAAAAGGGCTGGTGTTAGTAATGATAGTGATAATTTAGATTTAATTTAGAAAAAAATATAATTTCTATTAAAATTTAAAATATGTAAAAATACTCCTTTAATTGATATAATTTATGTTTGTTGTGAGTTTGCCTGTTATTTGCTATAGCTTACAGGTTTTTTTCCCTCAGAATGAGAGAAAAAAAAAATCCTAGAGGAGTCTAGGCTAGTCTTTTGTTATGAAAAATATTTCAAATATACAATGTATCCTGCATCTTAAAAAATGTCAGTATTCAGTGTATGAAAAGAGAAAAGGTGGAAAGAGGACTCAAATAGTTTTCATGCTAAAGAAAACCCTTAAAAAATTAAAGAAAAGATAATTTTATGACCAGAAGTTAAATCTTCTCTTCTGCTAGTCCTGGCAGTGTTGGTTAGATGAGGGTTGCCTGTGTTTGTGCTCTCATTAAAGTCACTAGGAATTAGCAATTGAAGTTGATTAGTCAAGTGCAAGTGATTGGTCCCTCTGAGCAGCAAATCTGCCTGGCAGAGGTATGCAGCCACATGGAACAGCCACAGCCCCTGCGTGGCTGGGGAGGGAGGTGGTGTGGGGTAGTGTTGCCTGGGTGAGAGACATGCCTCGAACATCCTCTCTTCTGCCACAGCGGGTATGACAGAAATGTAAAGAAAGCAGCAGAGTGCTTTCATAGAGGCAGACCGAGCCCACTCACAGCTGAGAGAGAAGACTGAGCTTGGAAGAATTGGCTCACAACTCCTTTGAATCGTGAAATATCTTTTTTATCTATTCACCAGCACTGCACAATAATAGGTGCACCGTAAAGGGATTTATTGTCCTCTGGAACATCTGATGACCATTTCTGCAGTTAATAATAAGATCTAGTTTTAGTCTGAGTTTTCAGTTATAAGCCTGAATCCTTCACAAACAAGGCCTCATTATCTCCATTTCATAAACAGAGAAATGGATGCACAAAAATCATTTGGTCATGTCATCACTGTTGAATCTGGAAAGGAACTTTTCCACTTTTGTCTTGTTCAGAAGAATGGCTACATAATATCTGCAATACATGCATCTCAGAACTGAGACAGCAAAACAACCGTTGCTGGATTTTGCCTTAAATTTCATGGGAAGAATGGGCTTTCCCTTCCTCGTTTTATGTTTGTTCAGAAGTGAGTGTTTAGCAGCAGCAGGGAATGAAGGTTTTGTTGAAGCAATAATAGCAGGCTGATGGTAGGCACAGTATGGACCTTCTCAGGTCTGCATTCAGCCCAGCAGGAGCACCAGAACAGCAGTGTTCACTTACTCATAGCTGTGTGTCAAAATACCTGTTAAACCATTTATAATACTTTTTTAATATTATTATTTTCAACCATTTTTCAGTTGGGTTTTCAATGCATGGGGCTGTCAGTAGCATGAAAACTCAGTCCTCTCTTCATCCACTGAGTATTCAAATTTTGTAAAATGCAGAATACAATATCTTCTCAACTTGCAAAAGAAGTGTTCTCTTTCGTTGCATTTTTGTGCCATGATTATAACATTCAAATGATGTCCAGCAAATGCATGGTAATGTGCATTTATTGTACATTTGCTCTGTGTTATGTATATGTTTTTTTTTTTCCTTATGAGCTGTCACTACAAGTACTTCACTACTTCAATTTTTAATAAACCCCAACGCATGTGCAAAACTAAAATACTTGACAAAGGACAGAGGGCTTTGCTATTTGTAGCCTCAGTCCCCAAGATATTGCAACAATCTTTGCAAATACAAATTACTTTGTAGCTGTCAGTACACAAAAAATGTTTATTTATTAATAATGAGAATTCGATTAGGTATGTATCTTTATTCTGGAAGCTATAATGCTTCAAGTCTAATATGCTGCTCCATGGTTTTGGGGTTTATAGACCTTGTCATTTATGTATTAGGAGAAAATAGAAGTAACTCTTATCACGGCATCTGCTTTACATTCATCTCAATTCACTGCTATTCCAAAATATCTAGAAAGATGTATTAATGGCTGTGTCTGCCTCTTTCTTATTTAGGACTATTTCTTTCATTTCATTCTGTGGCCCATCTCAGTCTTTCAGACTTAATATTTACTTGCACATGACAGTCTTAAATTTCCATTTAGAAACTTCTGGATTCTGGCTTTCATAGCTTAAATGTGCCCATTATTTCAAATGGTAGACATAGTGAAACAATTTCATAACTAAATAATATCTCTCCCACTAACAGCAGCAGCAAATGTTTCTGGACTATTTACCCCACCCCTCCCCCAAAAAACCTGACAGAGAACAAGGGGTCTACAGGCATTAATCAATGTGACATTTTTTGCCCTGTAATAAATATTGTGGGCAGTAAACAACTGGAAGTTACAGCACTCCAAACCAAGAAGAAAGCTCTTATTCTAGGGAATATCTACTGGGTGTTTAAAGTCTTGTAGCCTATTTAGAGTTGAAAGCCACTCAGATACACAGAATATGTAACATTTTCTTGGAACTGAGCACTCAGTGAATTGTACAATTAATTTGGATAACGGAGTAGAGTGTCTGTAAAATGCTACAGGGAATTAACCAAATTATGTATTTCCAAGGTACAACATTTTCTTGCTTACTTATATACTCAACCTTTGGACAATTATTAGGTCTAATAGTATCAGCTGGTTTAACTTTACTTCTAATAAATAGAATTGCTGATTGTAGCAAAGAAATATTAGAAACTATGAAATAATGTTTCTAAATTGATTACTGCAAGTGGTGGCCATCAGCCAGTCAAAAAACATATATTGAGATAACATTTAATACAATAACCTAAGGCAGAACTCCATCAGAAATCTAAATGCATATTGCCTAATTAAAGAATATAAAAATATATTATCTTTGAGACAATTATTCAATGTTGGGGCGATAAACGTGCTTTGCTGTTAATATTCCTTGATTTATATCTGCTGCACTTTGCAGAATAAGCATTAATGTAGAACTATTTTCAAACACAAATTTGCTGGCAGGCCTAAATGCAAACTGCCACAGCTGATGAGCCCCGTGAGCTTCTGATGAATGCCAGTGCTGCAGGAGTTGCATGAGCTACCTGAGCAGCAGGGCTGTGCTCCAGAGCAGAGAGCTGCTGAGCAATGAGCACCTTTCCCACGCAGTACTCCAAGGCTGGAAGATGCCACAGCGCATGACTATTTGCATCTCTTCTGACTTTTGACGAGTGTCTTTGGACACTAAACTTGCTGTCCTTACAAATTCAATGTCCTGCCTAATCCCACTTTTAATAACCTCTATGCTCCGTGTTTCTTGATGGCCATCATTTTACCAGTCCTTTTTTCCCCTATGAGTTAGACTACTTAATCACTGTGATTCCAAACTCCCATTTTGTTTATAAATTTCAAAATTACAGAACAATTCTTTAATGATTTCTTACGCGATTTTAGAGAGCTGAACTTTCTTAAAGCTACAGAAGGCCGAAAGTCTCTTTCCCACTTTGTGTCAGGTGGGAAGTTGTGCAGATCAGAAGTGTACCTTCACAAGTGGGGCTGTCAAAGGCGAATTCTCCACTTAAGACATAATGCAATGTCAGTGTTACATGCTGTTATTTAGTGAACATTTTAAATGGATTTTGTTTCAAACCATACCTTATGTCTATTTAGTGAAAATTGCTAATGAAAATAGAGGATGCAGGGACAAAATCCTCACACTTCAGCAAGTTTCCTTAGTCTTCTAAAGCAATTATCTTCAGTAGTTATTGTAAAAAGGAAATTATCTGTTGAAAAAAGAATAGACACACACACACACATTAATGCGCATATATATATCTCTATCTATCTATCTATCTATCTATCTATCTATATATATTTATACGAAGGAAAGACATTACCAAGTTTTACTTCAGTTAATGAATTAAGTCCCATTCTTGACAAAGTGTTATGAAGCACTCTTCTAATGGGGCTTAAGTCCCTTTTTACATCTTTCACTTCCCTATTTCTCCCTTTTAAAAGGTGTAGCTGCATTCTGCAGTTCTCAGAGTAGTACATGCAGATGCTACTTGTGGGGCCTGGCACTCTGACTTTATAACGTTAATTTTTTTTGAAAATTCCAGGAATTTGGAGGACTGCAAGTGACAAAAATAAACTGTCTGCTTTGTCTCATTTGTAATTGTTAATTGAACTGAGACAAATCTGTGAGTAAGTTTATTTTATAAGTTGTAATCACTACGAGTTAGTTGCTAAGCAGTAACTACTAGTTAGTGTAAAAAAAAG
This sequence comes from Dryoscopus gambensis, assembly GCA_013389985.1. Lineage (NCBI taxonomy): Eukaryota > Metazoa > Chordata > Aves > Passeriformes > Malaconotidae > Dryoscopus > Dryoscopus gambensis. The sequence goes on along the minus strand of WEIT01032644.1, from coordinate 15,087 downwards.
CAGTGGAAAGACAAAGAACTTTTATAATGCAAATTATTTGGGATTATTAGCTTCTCTCCTAATACTTAATAATTCTCAACTCTACATTTTATGCAGTCATCTGAAACATATAATATGTGTTCTGTATTTTTGGTGAAATGGCCAGCATGTCAGTCATTTAACTGAATTTGGACTACATGGCAAACATAGAGGCACCTATAAATACTGGATCTCAAAAATCTTGTTATCGCAGGTAGAGAAAATGTGCAGGTGGCTCAAAGACTGTAAAAATTTCAATAGTACTATAAAATACAACAGCAGAAAGTAGAACATACAAACCAAGCACTTTTTTCAAATACGGGTGTTATTTCTTGGGAGTATACTACATCTGACTCCCTAAGCAGTGAGCTATGTTCCCAAACTGAAGCAATGTTCCAATGCTATTGGAACCACAGCCTCAAAAGACACGCGGAACACAAGTAATAAAAAAAAGGAAGAAATAATTACAGTACACAAGTATATACTTAGGATTGGATTGTAAGAAATGATTAGGGGTTGCCACAAACAGAACAGCCACCTTTGGAAAATAAATGTTTCAGTAGCAAATTGTCCCCCCTGAATTTGCAATGCTTATTTCCTAGTTATTTGCTTTGAAAATATGATTCATAGTGACTTCCTGTAATGACTGAAGGATCCCTGAAGAGAAGCTGGTTTAATCTTAAACCATAAATATCTTACATTGCAGCTACCATTTTATTGACTGTGGCTGCTGTTTGTTTTTATTGGGGCATCTGTGTTCCTTTAAAACAATAGCAAGCTGGTTCCATGTGAATGATGGCTATGAAACACATTGTTAAAACCTCCTATTCCAGTAGGATAGGTTTTTTTGAGCATTTCTTCTTTCTAAGACCAGTGACATGATATTCAGCCAGTGGAAATCAGCAAAATTCTGTGACCTTTCTCCAGAGCTGTAGATCAAGCTATCAGGACAAGTAATAAAACTTGTTGTTTTTTGCAGTTCAACATCTACAGGGATTGTTACATCACTAGTAAACAACTTCTGCTTCAGGATGTTTTAAAATACTTCCGTAAAGAAACAAAAGAACCATGAACTTAAAAGGCAGAAACATACTCAGGATTTCCTTCAAAGAATTCATACTGTTCACTAAAACATACTTTCTTACTGTTTCAGTTGAAAGCTTCTTATGTGCACTTCTACTAGAATCTCTGCAAAATAATGATGTTGTCTTGTATATGTCAGCTGTCAGTATGGATGGAAGCAACTGCTGCAGTGATGTTCATGAGAAGTGAATTGGCAGAGGGTAAATGCGTGATTTGTACTGGAACAAGTGTTTTTGGTGTAATCTATTTTGTCACTGCTTGTTGACCTACTCTGCTCCTTTCTGAAGTAAAATCTAATAAACGAGTGTCAGTCAGTGCCTCCTACTATTCTTAAACCATGCCATGCATCTGATAGAAATGAACAGTAAACCAGAAAAAAATTTAAACTAAACATCACTCTGATTTCAAACTGGTGTTACATGAGTGTATCACCAAGAAATGCAAGAGAAGAGGACCTTGTTTCTGAGCACTGAGCTACGACTCAGAAGAGATGGGTGAAATTTCCAGTTTCTCAGATTTTTTGAGACTCTCAGAAAGACACAGCAATCTTAATGTATCTAAAATTCTTCAACCTGTCACAGAAACAATACTGTAACTTGGTAAAAAAAAGATTATGTAGAAATAAACGTACGGTCTTTTCAAGAGTATCTGTAAAACAAATTAGGAATGTACTCAGTATCCTACACCTCAGAAGACCTTTTTTTCTGTAACAAACGTGGATGTTTATCTGATGTTTCATTGTCTTCAGATTAAGAACAACAAAAATGCCAAACATGCCTTTTTTCTCTTAGACTACCTTCAGTGAAGAGTATAGCTTTATCTAAACATGTGATACTTATCTTTATCTATAGATTTTTTCAAAATAGAAAATTTTAAAATTATCTTACCTGGAGGAGATAGTCTTACCAGATATCCTTGGTATTTAGTTAATCATTTTGGCAAAGCAAAAAAGCAGCTTAATTTTCCTCTTGTGTTGTCTGTAGATTAGCTTTTAAATAAAAGAAGAGTATAAATTTGTTTTCTTTTGTGAAAAGACCTCACTGGTGTGGTGAATGAGAATCTCCTGTGTATGCCTGTTTAACAATTTAGGTGTGACTACAAAATTTTTCAAAAAAGCATATGAAATTTTCTTAGGTGTTTAGGGTTTATTTGAGGTTATGATGATATGGGATAAAAGGGGGAGAAGAAAGGATTCTTCCAGAATCTCTAGGCTACATCCCTGGAAATACCTCAAATTTGAGCTTTTCTGTGTTTGATCACTTATGTAAATTATTTCTGTTCCTCAATTAGATGGGTGTGATTGCATTCTGTTGGGTTTTTTCCCATTGACAAGTAGTGGCTCCTAGGAGAATTGCAGATGATGTGCCTGATAGAAAATCTGGCAGGGCGGAAAGATGAAAAGCCTTAAAATTGTAAACATTCCTTTCAAATAGAAAAAACTGTCTACTGTTGTGTAAGATGAGGGAATTTCAGAATAATTTTAATAGTGATACCTCAGCATTTACTCTGTAGTGCTTATTCATTTTCTTAGCAAAACTACATTACATCAAGTTTATTCATAAGGCATAATCAATAAAGGTTAGGTCTTTACACGGGAAAACATTTAACAACACAAATTTCCCCTAAATGGCTGACATTACAGTTGAGCAGGTAGCCTTCTCTTTGACTTTAATGAAGATTACAATGTAGACCTTGGAAGAGTCATTTTTTACATCCATGCCCCACAAGATTTCCCCAGGATTGTTAGACTGCGTGGGTTTTCCTTCCTCTGAGGCCTAACTCCACAGCATCCAATTTCATGACATTGTTTCAGGAAATTTTGTAGAGGAACTGTTTTCAAAGATAGTGGTGCTGTTTCAGACTTTACCCATTTTTCACCATCTCTTCAGTGAAATAAGTTATGAGGGCCTTCCCTTGATGGTATGGAGTCCTGTGCAAGTCATGGACCTCTTTTCTGTAACAGAGGCACGGTGTTCTCTTTGCCATCTGCCCTTTCAATTTGAACTATGTGTTTTCCATGCTATCAAAATAAATAGAAAAGTCTTAACATTTGTAACAATAAGGACAATAAGTGATATGGCATAACACACTTTTTTTTCCACTTGAGTTGAGGAAACTATACAACAATTATAAAACAAACCAAAAAGTCATACAGTAGCAAAATGAAGAAAAATCTAGAAATGAATATTTCAGCAAAAACTTTTACTTTAAGCTTTGTATTGAAGTGTCAGTATGTAAAAGTAAAAGCAGCACTCCTTCTGATTTCTCCCTTAGGACAGAACTCCTATTTGATACTCAGCAGAAACTTCTACATTCTATTTTCCCCATGTGCTCTGTATCTGTGATCATTGCTATTGAGAAGTATATAATTAACTGCAGTACAGCTCTTTCTCCTTGCTTATCATGGTTAAATCTTAAATTAACCTTTTGAAGCTTAAATGCACCAGGGTTAAATGTCACTTTTTGAAGAAAGAATTGTTTGCATTAGAGAACAGGTGCAGTGTGAATAATACATTTTGTTGGAAAAGCATCGAATATTTTGTGTTCCCAGATGTTTGTGTCATTTTGTTTAGACGCAAATATGAAATGTAAGTACGATTTATTACCTAGGGCTGCTTACATAGCAATACATTTGGAACAAGGACAGTAAATGGACTGAGAGAAATTGTTAACAAATAGATTGTTCATTGTGGAGCTGTTGTCAGGTAACAGACCAAGGTGGATGTTCTCAGCATCATAAATTCACCATAAATCAAAATTTAAACCTAGATCAGGCAAGCAATTAAAACTCATGTAATTTTTACACCACTCTAGAATGAATGCATTGGTTCCTAGTTCCTTTCAGGTGCGTACAGTCTTGCTTAACTGTAAACCTCAGGGAGAGTCAAAGTACTCAATGCTTTTCGAGCTGAATTATTTCTCAGCTGAAACTGAACAGGACAAAATGCAAGTTCCTATCATCCTATTATCTATCTGGTAATAACTTTCAATCCTAGGTTTCTAGTGAAAAAAGTTGAAACATGGAGTTTATATATTTATTTTCTCAGAACCAGATTAATTCTGGTGTGTGAACAGGACAGATGGTAATAAATAAAATTTGCAACTGTGTGCATGCATGTGCACACATGCACTCACACACACTTTTCTGCACAGTTGCACAGCTCAATATAGAATAATTCTTCAGATGATTTTCATTATCTGTAAGCTATTTAAATATATATAATTGAACTGTAAAATTATGGTAGCAGCTGTCCCCAGAGATGTCTAAAATGAAGTAGACTCTCTGTTATTAAATCACGGATATGTCTCCTAATTCTCGTGTTTCAAAATAAAGAAAATTATTGGTAAAATAATTGAGGGCTCTGAATAATAACTGTAAATGCACTTGTCAGTCATTTACAATGAAAGAAAATGCATAATTACATCTATCATACAGAAATCAATCCACTAAAATTTTCTTAGTTATCAAAAATTAATTCAGGTTTCACTCTAGGAACCTTGATTCTTACTGAACTAGAAAAGCCCCACCACCCCAGTTAGAATTTTCCGATCGAGAATAAGCATGCATGCAAAGACTTGTGTCTTTGTGTATTAACACTCTCTAATTTACAGTTCCATTTTGAAAAACATCAGAAGCAACTGGACCGAGGAATAAATTATCAAGGGAAGTGGTCATGGCAACATGTCTTCAGAGAATGAAGTCTGTGACATTAGCAAGGATGGCTTAACGAACTGCTGTGCCAAATGTAGGTCGAGCTCTATCATACAGATAGTTGGATTATCTGACCCTGAAAACAGAGACTTCAGTTTCTGCCATCATCAGTCTGTGCTTTTCCTTTCCCCCAGCCTTCCTGCGTCATTCTCTGACTTTTTCCAGCTGGAGGTGACTGCCAGTGGTGGGGGACCGCAGTGTCTATGCCCAGCCCAGGGGTACCAGCTGTTTGGGTTCCTGACTGCCTCCACTGTGTTCCTTTTCCCTGGAGAAGCCTCATTTTTTGTTTGCCCCAATGAAAAAGCCATGCACAAACCTCATGAGAACACCAGTCTGACAGCCTGCATTTGCTGGTTCAGTAAAGTAGATGAAGCAAGGGATGTAAGACAGCTCTCCTTCCCAAGTAAAAGAATAAGGGAGCTGGAATGTTTGAAAAATGTCTGTACCTACAACATAGCCCATTTTGTCAGCGTAGATGTACACCAGGAGTTAGCCAAGCAGGTAGGTGTACTCTTCTGGTTTTGACACCGTCCTATCACAGTTTTGTTTCTCTTTTTGGCTTTGTAGTGTAGTCCCCACTCCAATGTCAAATTGATGCCATTTTTTTAACCTTCGTAAATTTCTTCAGCTTTGAACATGCAGAGATGAGTGCAACCTCAGTGCCCGGATGCAGCACATGACATGGTATGTGTGAATACATTCTCTGTGAACCTAACAATTCCCTTGGCCTCCTTTCTAAAACCTTTCTTTGGACCAGGAATCTCCTCAAAGGAGAAAGCTCCACAAGCATTTCTTTTTTCTCCCTTTCTCTGAGCTTCCATTACTGACTAGAGTTAAAAACAAGATAGATGCTGAGTCAAATTTTAGGTCCTGAGCCAGTACTGTTGCTTTGTTTCATGGTCTACCCTTACCACAGGATTATACCATACGATTCATGCAGAATTTAGTTGCTTCTTATTTTTTTGTATTGATGAAATTTTTTACACAATTATAGCATTTCTGAAGCTACAAAAGGGTAATTTTACTGAACTACAGCATTAAAAAGGTCTTTGCATGATATTTGCAGCAATGTATTTTCTAGCTGAAGACTATAATTACCGTGTCTCTTGTAGATCCTTAATAAAAACAATAGCAAAAAACCACAACAAAACCCATGTCCACAAGAACACTGAAATGAAAACTACATTGAATATTTTCCTTCCAAACTGCTTTCTTGATTTAGTAAGCTGTATCTATGAAATGTGAAACACGAAAGGCCAGAGAGACTGAAACTTTCAATAAAAATGGCATATTTGTCACAATAACAGAAAAGATACATTCCACATGAAAGTGAAAAATGTAGTTTATGCGTCTGCATGTCATGATAGGTACTGGTCTGAATGAGGTACTATGTAAGAAGGACTGAGTGGACTTGGACTATGTGATTATATATGAGTGTGTGCCTGTTGCATTTGTTACAAAAATAAACAAATCAAACTTCTATGCCCTTTAGTTACCTGGAATGCAGTCATAACTTCAGAATGGATTTTACCTCACCAATAGCCACAGAGTAGCGTTCAGCCACAGGCTCCGACGGGCAGGCAGGTGTTCAGCCATCTCCAGGGGAGCAGGGCTCCATCGCACATAATGGTGTCTTTGGAAGACAACCACATAGCTCCAAATGTTCTCCCTTCTTTCTTCTTGCAGCTTTATACTCTGAGCATGAAGCCATATGGTCTGGAATATCCCTTTGGTCAGTTGTGGTCAGCTGTCCTGGCGGCCCCCTGTCCCACCTCCTTGTGCACCCCCAGCCCCTTCCCTGGTTGGGGTGGTGTGAGGGGCAGAAAAGGCTTTGAGGCTGTGTGAGCACTGCTCAGCAAAAATTAAAACATAGGGCTTATAAGCAAGCTGGAGAGGGACTTCTAACCAGGGCCTGCAGTGACAGCACAAGGGGCAATGGTTTTAAACTAAAAGAGGGTAAATTTAGATTGAATGTAAGGAAGACTTTTTTTACAATAAGGGTGGTGAGGCACTAGCAGGTTTTCCAGAGAAGCTGTGTGTGCCCCATTCCTAGAAGTGTTCAAGGCCAGGTCGGAAGGAGCTTTGAGCAACCTGGTCTAGTGGAAGGTGTTCCTGCCCATGGTGGAGGTTTGGAACCAGATGATCTTTGAGGTTTCTTCCAACCAAAACCCTTCTATAGTCGTGTTCATGTCTATCCATTCATTTATCTATACAAACCAGTTTAAAACATAAGAACATAATTACTTGTCCTATAGTTTTCTGTTGCCTCTAAAGTGAATAAAGGCAGACAGAAAAAATGTAAAAGATCATAGTTCAACTAAATTTGCTTATGGCACATAAATATTTTATTGAATTGAGGCAGCTGAGTAGGTCATCATTTTCCAGTCTAAAGCCTTTTCTGTATCTTCACTCTCATTCACTGGAGAAAATAAAATGGGAGGCACCAACATTCCAGTGCAAATAAAAGAAATATTTGTCTCTATTTTGAATGTGTATGAACTATCATCTCCATATTCTTGTCTTTAACAAAGCTGTACTAGTGTAGGTTGAATAATGACATTATTATTTGCTTTCCCATTTTCTTTTAAGATTGTTTCCCTATTGCATTGAATTCTATGAATTTGAATATTTTAAATGAATAAAGGAGGACTAGAATTCTATGCATGATTTTATCTCCTGCATTCATTTATACCATCATTGAAAAATGTTTATAAAGCATTATGAGACTGGCTAACATAATTTTATACTCACACATTTTACTGCAAATGAAAACAGAAACAGAAGCACAGTGTAAATCAAACCATTTATGAGCGGTGGCTATGTGAGAGGAGAGCCATGTGCAGGTAAAGACCTGTCAGCAAACAGATGACTCCATGCCGATCTCTCTCTCAAAAGCATTTCATGTTTTTTTGGAAGAAATTTTAGGAAGGTTGAGACAGTTGTGGACTCTGGCCACTGAGCTTAGAAGCCTTCCAGCCTCTCAAGTCTTCAAGGCAACTCAGGAAAAGACATGCCCAGTCATTCCTACTAGGAACTGAATTTGTGGTTTGAGACAATTTTACAACCTTTTACTCATACACTATCATTTCATGTTTGTTTAAGTATGTCAGCTAATTATGCCAAAGCCATCCTCACCTTGTCAACATCTTCTGGTACTGATTTACTGGTTCTGTAGGATTTCGACTTCCTTTCACAGAAGCAAGGGAATTTTTTCAAAGCAAAGAACAAACTGACTTCACCTACACTCTTATCACCACAAGAGGTGGTTTTGTACCCTGCAATTATTGAATAGTGTGTCTGAGCATTGTGCAGATAACAGCTGCAGTATTATTAGTGGAAAACAGTTCAATTAGTACTTACTGACAAGCTGTTTCTGTTTGTGTGAGTTCTTTTCTTAAAAAGCATGCAAATAGACAAACAGAACATTTCTCTTGCTTTTCCCCATTTATTATTAAAGAACATGTACATTATAATTTAAAAAAAACCTGTTTCTAATACTAACGCAAAAAATATTGCTTTAAAGAGGTTTTAAGCAGGTTTACATAGAATCTTATATGTTCATGATGTATTAGAAAAATATAAAAATCCTAAATTTTCTAGTGGTACAATTGAGCAACGGATTTGGGGTTTATGCTTATTCAATAAAATCGTTTGTTACAGGTGGTGTAAGTAGTAAAGCCTGTACTTAAGGATGCCTACTAGTTTCCAGTAAAAGAGTCAGTATTTAATTACTTTTAGTCTTGTCAGACCTAAAGTACTGTTTAGATTGGAATTTTTCATGCTATGCCTATTAAAGAGAGAAACTGCAGAGGAAATAGAATTTTAAATACTTTAGTCTTTGCCCAGAAAGATACCTTGGAAAATATTTTGATTCCTTATATTAATAAGTCTTTAAAGCAGAGATTTTTTTTTTGAAATATGTAATGTTTTCTTATTTTATTATGTATTATAAAATAAGCATAGTTAAAAAAATATTTTTGTTAATGGTCTCTCAAACTTGGCCAACTGATAAAAGTTTAAAAAATTACAATATGCAAATGTCAATTAATCTTCTGTTTTGCCTACTGTGACCCATCCACTCTCAGCTGGTTTATGTGAGCTAGTTTGGACTGACAATATAGAATATACCCAGGCTGTTGACATAGTAATTGGTAGTAACAGGGGGAAAGCAAGAAGCATTCAATTACAGAAATTTCACAGGAAAGCAGGGCTGCTTGACTTCAGAGAGGCCACTGCTGACCAGAATTCAGAGAGGCCACTGCTGACCACTTTTGGAAACCCGGGTGTATTTGTTTGCTCCAGGGAAGTGGGAGGAGTTGTTGAGAGCTGAAGCCAGCGAGATATGAGAGTCCTATGAAGTCACCAAGTGGACAGAGAAGAGACACTTGCTGTGTAAGGATAAGGATGGCCAAGTTCCTCTGAGGAAACATCACTTGTTGTCCTTCCCTTTTGCTAAGTGCCTGATGCCACCCCCTCTGCTGCCTCCTTCTCCTTCCTCCCAGAGATGTGCTATGAGCATTGCTTCCTGGAGGGCTAGATTAATTAAACAGGCACTTGCAAATACAGAGCATGAGGGATGGTGATCCAGGTGGAGGAGGAGGAGGATGTTGTCACATGTGACTGGAGTAAAGAAGGGGTATGAAAATGGCTACGACCTGTCTAGGCTGCAGTGTGCCTTCCTGAGAATTATCAACATGATTGTGACAGAAGTGCTATGGAGTGCCACAGATCAGGGAGCTGCTAAGGTAACAACTGGCATTCTCAGGAGGGATGGGTGTGTGGAATATCAAGATCTTAGCCGGCAGAAAGGGAGAAGGGTTGGATAGCTCAGCAGTGGTAGAAGGATTTTGAAGGAGAACAGGAAATGGCAGAAGGTACTGGCATGGTATAGAAACAAAGGGAGGAAGAGCAGAAAGACAAGCTAAGAAGAGGAACATGAGAAAAAGCATGTTGAAGTGATAAAAGAGGGGTGAGGTCAGGAAGGTAAGAGACTGAGGGAGAGATGGGTTCTGGTACGTCCCGAGAGTGGAATAAAAAGAAAGAGCATAGTGTCTCTTCCATCACTCCAGAAGTTTTGCACTAAAGATGAATGCAAAGAGGAGAGTCTGAGAACAGACAGCTCCAGAAGTGTTTTCCCCCCATGAAGACTATACACTCACAAAATGTGTGTCAAACAAATTATTAGAGTAGTTATACAATATATAATTATGGGATCATAAGCATGATCATGCCTCTGCTCAAGATCCTGACCTTATGGATTACAAAAAACAAATGGAAGTAAGGGCAGTAGCAGGGTAATAATAATAATAATAAAAATATAATAGTAATGAGTTAGTAAGCTAAGTATCTCTGTTGCATCCATTCAGAAACTCAGAGAACAAGGTGAAGGCTGACCAAAAAAAAAAGGGACACCCTAGAAGAGTGCTGGGTGTCCTTGCTTCTGCCACTGAGTGCCTTTGTGAGAGGCTGGACAGCTCACTTAAACAAGACTGTTAGTATGTGGGTTTGGGTATGCCAAAGAAATCACCTGAGCTCTGTTTAGCAGAAAAGAATGAGGAGCTCTGCTTTCATCATTTAGAGAGGCAAAATGTATACAAATGCTATCAAAATACTAAGTATTCTGAAAAAAAAAATCACCTTTGGGCTTTTCAAATAAGCACTCTGAAAAATGGATGCTTTGGATAATTTTGGCCTTAAGCTATTTTTGATAATTCTCCAGGTATGGAATGCAGTTACCTCACAGAAGGACTGTGTAGATAATTTCATTAGCATCTTTTAAAAATGCATCAGATACACTGGCAAGCATTTAGAAAAGCTCATGAGAGAATGAACAATTTTTTGTGCCTCAGTAAATAATGGATGGATCCATGCACCTAGAATAATGAAAACGAAGCNNNACGAAACAAATAAAATAACATCAAGATATCCTGTCAAAGGATACTCTTTATTCTTGCACAGCAGACAGTGTTCTGAGGAAAAAAAGTATATATGTCTTTCAATCAAAACTGTATTGAGATGTAGGAAGCCTAGTTAATGTAGCCTGAGCCAATTTTGCAATTTCAATATCCATTTCAGGAGTGGAAGAAAATGCATTATTATGTAACACTAGAGATTTCCATCACTACTTAATTCTTTGGTGTGAATACAGCAAGTATGGTTCCAAAAGGTTGTCCTTTGAACACAGTTTCATAAAAGAAAATGTTTTCTTTTGAGCCTTCACTGAGCTGGAGGTAAAGGTCTCATTTAGTTTCAGAGATGGGAAGACTGAAGCTTAATATGATCTATATACAGTACTTTTCTGAATTTTCTATCATTATTATGGCTATTTAATAAAAGCCAGAACTTGCAACTATACTGTTTTATAAACATTTTCTATTGTTTTTTAAATTAATAATATCATCTGTGTGTATCTTTGGCACACTTTTCACATTTTCTCTTTTAAAAAGCACTGCATTTAGTTACTCCATCTCAAATGAAAATCATATCTTGGAATATATTGTTCTTCTAGCATGAGGAAACTAAGATAAATGTGAACCTGTTTTCTTATAATTTCTCTGCATATTGCCCAAACAACTTTTGGCAATACAGATTTGACAGCACTTATAAGTTTTTTAAAGATTTCAGTGCAAGTAATAAATCCCTGTGCTTAGCTTCTCTACTTGGCAGTTTCACCATGATCCCTAGTTACAAACAAAAGTTTATACTCTAATCTTTGAGGACAGCTTATGTAAAAGAAAACACTCTTGAAGCAAAATAGTGACGTAGTTAGCTGTGTCATTAAAACCTTCCCGAACACAATGATCACTGTCAGGCACACAGCATTACAGGCTACTGTGCTTCTTTCAGTCTTAAATTACAGAAAGGCTCAGACTATGTCATCCGAAAGTCTTTGCATACAGTTAGCGTGACCACCTATTCCATAAAAAGGTCATTATTTCGTAATAATTCAGTGGTGCCAAGTTGACAGTTCATAAGAGTTATAATTTTTAATAAAGGAAAGTAATTTATTATTTGCTTTCCATGTCCTAATTCATTGTTAGTATGAGTGAAGGAGAGCTCAGAAAATGAAGACAAGGCTTACGTACATTGCTTCAAGTGTCTGTTCAGTTCAGCCATGAGAGGATTTAGAAAGTTTGCCGCTTAGTACTGACTTTTGGTTACCCATTACTTATCCATAGAGAATATGTAAGCTCAACTTTGTGTTTTGAATAGTGTCATGCATGTGTTTACAGGGAGCACAATATGTACTTGTATACATTGCTTTTATATGTTATGTTGTTTTTTTGAGAGTTTAAAACAGAATTCATGATTTGAGAATGAATGAAGCCACCTAATATCTTACCCTCAAAAGACCCAGTGGCTACAGCTATATAGGAAGCAATGTCATAGCGTGTGAATATCTGTGGCACATCCCTTCCAGCCCAAGTTATTCTGTGATGCTATGAAAACATAAATGGAAGATTATTTGTAAGAACATCACTGCTCTACATCAC
>WEIT01032643.1:178819-223826 GCA_013389985.1 Dryoscopus gambensis | reverse complement strand
AGATAATCACCTCTAGGCTCCTGTTTCCGTGAAAGCTGGGACCAAATGATCTTCTGAGGCCTCTCCCACTCTGGGCTGTTCCATGACTTGAATTTTAACTGGGTAAAGTACCTTAACAACGTTTTTTTCTGTGATACTTTCATCACAATAAAAACCCATGCAGCCCCTGTCAGCCTGCTCTAAGACCATTCGTAGCTTAGTGTCCTGTATGGAGTTCTGTGCTTTCAGTTGTGAAAGTTTGAGTGTAACTTTCAAGAGATAACTAAAGATGAAGTTTTTATTGTTTGTTTATCCTACAGTCCCAAAGTAATAGACATTTACTCCTCACAGTGTTAAGTGTTGTATGAACATGCAGTAAACAGGACAGAAAGCCACACAGCTCATCCATGTCAGCCTGGCATGAGCTATGAGTCAGACAGACAGAAAAAACTATTCGGTGTTACAGCATTTTACTTGAGCTGGTTTTTCTCTGAAGGTCTTCTTGAGAAGAAACTCATCCAAATTCTCTTTGGAATGTATTAGCTTTTATTGAGAGCTATCCACTTAAAAAATTTAATCCCTGTGAAGGTGTCAGCTGAGAAAAAATGAAATACTCTAGCAAATGTATTTTTATCCCTTAAAAAATTCAAAATGTTGACAGCAGTAATTATCCCAAGTGAGCAAATCTTACAAGTTATCCTTAACATTGTGAACATAATTAAATTATGGGAACTGATTTATGAAATAAACCTGGAATTTTTTTTCTGTTCTTGCTAAAAGTTGTATCAAGACAACTGAAAAATATAAATGAGTTTGTATAAACATCCTTTGGTCTGATAAAAGTTAATTTTGTACATGGAGCAAGATATTTTCCTTAAGAGAAACTTCTGAAAAAGAGCTTTTGAAGACAAGAACAAGTAAAATTGAGGATTCTTTTCCTGCTAATATAGTTCATAAACACAGCAATCATCATTTGGTAAATTAGTGCCTGAAAATGGGCTGACAAACATAGGAACCTGGCACCCACAGACCTCATGCAATTACTCCACTATACTTTCTATGTCATAGAAATTTTCAGCTAAATCAAATCTGAATAGTTTCGTTTCATTGTTTTTGTTGGGTTTTTTTTGTTGGTTTTTTTCTTTTTTAAATTTTGTGCTTAGATTCTGAAAGTGCTCCTCATAGTTAAACACGGTACCATCTTTTGTAAAAGAGGAATGTGCCTTCCTCTGGTGTGTTTTGAGCAGTATTTGTCTTTAGAGCAAGTAGTTTGTGAGTTCTTGTGTGTAGAAGCTTCTACTTCACTGGTTTTAATGGTGTTAAAGGCACAGAAACTTGCGCGGGATCTCTCTAAGGCAAGTCTTACTATGTCATGCATCACCTTAATGAGATTAATGGAAATCACAAAGCTAAAGAGAGCTTCATCTGTTCCAGCAGATATACTGGCAAGCTCAGCTTTCCTTTAACCAAGAGAAAACAGCAGTAACTTCCCTTAACAGGTTTGGTGTTTGTTCACGTCAACCAACCACGTTATAGGTGACATCAAAACTGAGCTGGACTTCTAAAAAGAATACTTATCATGCAGTTTGCTGTGTCAAATCTGGCTGCAAGTCCTGAATTGTGATAACATGCACCTGTTCAATTTCATTTTCCTTTCCTGTGTTTAACTTGGGACAGGAATGTGCAAATGTGAAATGTATTAGCTCTGTTTGATAGGAATTCATGCTTTTCTCTAGAAGTGTATGAAAATTTTAGGAAGAAATGAACACTTCTTAAGTTCTAGGAAATTTCTCTTATCTTACAGAATTTCATCAAAGCATTAAAAAATCTAAACTTGTTTCTATGTTTTTGTTGTTGTAGGAATATGTTTAGGTATCTGATAGAGAAGCTTTGTACAATGACTTGTCTGCCCCTGTAAATTTTTAGGAATGAAACCAGAATCCCCTACAGGTGCTAATTTTTAAGAGGTTGCAGTTAATGATGACCTCCAGTGAACTTACCCATGGGGAGGACCTAATTTGGGAGTGACAATGATAACATTTCTAATTTTGTTTGTGACTGAAGATGAATACTCCCATGCCATGAAACCAGAATTTCAGCATGTCTGAGATATTGTTGCAGACACTGGTACCATACAGTACCCTTTGAGGGACTGGTGCAAGGAGTACTCTCATGTAAGTATGGATTAGGCACCTAAACCAACTTCCAGCCACGTCCATGTTTTATCTCTATAAAAAGATGGGTCTTTCCTTGTGTAATTTTCTTTTTCTTTTTTTTAATTTAATGCTGGCTTTAATTGCCTTCAATACTTTATTGCGGTCAGTACCAGAAGCTAAGAGTGTGTTCTGTTAAAGGTTTTCCTTTAATCAGTTTTCAAACTGATACATTTAAATGGCTACACTTCACTTCATCCTAGTGTTAGTGATCTATTTAACATGCAGAAAATTATCTTCTTGGTTTAAAAACAAACAAAAAGGAATACTAGATTTATTGAATTTTTTTTCCCAAAGCTTTCAGAACCTAACTCTCCTTTATCTCCATGGGATTGAGATACCTAGGCACTGTTATGTACTTAACAGCCTGTAAAAAAATCTGTCTGTAGCAGATGTGTGCTATTTATTTATGAGTTTTCTTTAAACTTTGACAGACTATAATTAGAATGTTTTATACAAATGGGGTTTTTTTTAATCTGGACACGTAATTTCACTGATTTGGTGGTCTTCTTACATAATTTGCAAAGTGATTTGTGCTTCCCTTTTGAATGAGACTTATCAAGTCTCCTAAAATGTGTTATTGTAGCAGTTTAATGTGTATGAATGTACTTCAAATCTGTGGTTCTTGAGAAGCTTGTTATTGAAGTAGTGTGGTTTAATTCACTTCTCAGGTAAAATACCATTTTACTCTTAGATATCTTTATTCACCAGCTTTCAATGAATGCAGATAAAGACCATTAATTATGTTTTATGAACAGTGTGGGTTTAGCAGGTCACACTGATTATGCAATGGGTACATCATTTTATAATTGACTGTGTGTTTTTAACTGCTACACAAAACTTGGTTATAATTGGTAAAGATCAGAGGCAAGTGTAAGGAGTTTTCAAGTTACAAGATGGCCTTGGGGAGCTGAGCTGCTAGAAAGTTAAACAAGTGTCTTCCCATTATCCTGAACAAAATGCACTTGGAAGGCTCTGATGAGAGGGGAGGGACAAGGAACTATATGGCAAGGCTGCTGCTGCGTAGCTGTAGACAGGCTCCCACTGGTGCAGTAACTCTGGCTTCACGACTTCAGCGTTTCTCCATGGCTTTACAAAATGGGGAGATGGAAGGAGGGCTGACAAGATAAATAATTATTTTGGTCTAATTATCTTATTTTCATCTTAGCGATTGAAAGGACATGCAGAAATTCTGAGGGATGCTTCTAAAGCAGAAACCTAGAGCTCTGGTGGCATCAAGGTAAAACCAACTCCTGTGCCCAGCACTTGGGTATATTCCTTTCAGAATGTCAGGACTCACAAAACTTGGCATTCAGTAGCTATAATTTTATCTGGTGGTTAGGAGTAGACTCATTACACTGGGACCACAGAGAGGAATGAATCAACAATGAGCCTTGTAAGAGACAAGTAACTAAGTTGCTGGGGAAACTGGGAATTGTTCCTAGTAATCTTGTTTACTAGTAAATGCTGTAGTCTGTAAAAGCAGAAATGTTATCCTCTGCCAATACAAATTCATTAGTTTGCAATTTACAGTCTAAGTTGATACAAAGCCAAATTCTACAAGACCAAAGTTTTATCTGCAAAGAGACTGTGCTGTTGGTATAGTAGTCAATTGACTGGAAAATGTATTCTCCCTTTCCCAGAAATTTTGTTTAAAAACATAAATGCATGTGGATTTGTGTCTAAATAATAAGTTTCATAAATGATAAAAAGCAGAGAAGGTGGAAAGAGATTTCCTCACTCTATATATGAGACCAAACTTTATTTCTCTAGAGGTGCTCAAGGAAAGGAGGAAGCCTGAGGAGCCAGAGGAGAGGGAGGTTGGTTGGAATCACAACCTGTGGGCTGTTATATCCACTGCCACAGCATGGAGGAACATTGTTGGGGGCTGAGCAGCTCTGGTGACAGGGTGGTTTATTCCAGGGGAAATGGCCTTCAGCATAAGAGCTGTGGATTTGCAAGTGTCAGGGCAGTGCAAATGGAAAATGGGGCAAGCCCTCTCTCCCTTCAGTGGTATAAAATGAGGGTAGCGACTGCAAATGGACTCTTACCACAACTCCTTCCTGGGAACCTTCACTGGTGTGCTTTAGGATATACACAAAGATGCACACATTTAGGCACACAACCTTGAACTACTATCCTTTCTGTACTTCAAAAGTCTTAGGAAGTATGTTGGTTTTTTCAGTAAAAATATGCCAGGGCTTGGAGTTAGGCGAAGAGACCCAGAGAACCTTAGATTCTAACATCTGAAGTAAAAATGGCTGGTTTTGAAGCATTGTCTTTTCAGGAAATCAGTATAAAAAGCAATTGGCGTGAATGATTGAAAGGGCTTAGGGTCTATACTTAGAACAGAAATGTTTAAAACCTCTGCTTGTAACTATTCTTACCTTTCATGTTGTTAGGTATCTCCTAAAAAAACCACCAAGTAACTTCTGTGTATGATGTACAAACTTCAAAGCTACAGCAAGAGCAGGTTTCTAAATTATTTTATATGAAATCAATATAAAATGGCAGAAACTTAACAAGTTCTTTGTTGGAGATTCAAGAGGAGTTGTCAGTCACATTGATTTATTTCTGATGGAGGTGAAACTTGTTTAGGCAGTGCAATCTGCATCCTGCAGACCAAATTGTTGGGGTTTTGTTTGCTTATTTAATTCCACAAAGCATTCCTGTATTTTCCTTGCAGAAATATCCCTCAGGGTTTCACAGAAAAACCCTTTTCTCAGCATGGGGTTTCATAGCAGTCACTGGTAGAAATGCCATTGACTGGTACCTTTCACACGGCTTGGACTGACTTGTAGTCTTTCTTCACTAAAGAGATGTGTGTGATTAAACTGTCTCAAAAGCAGAGGAGCAGGAAAAACATTTCTCCCTTTTTTTTTTTTTTTAACCTAGCAATCCCATCCCTGGTAGAGAGGCCTTCTCAGTGAAACATGTAAGCATGGGAAACATCCTGGTTTCCAGAAGATTGCATGTTTCAGCTGGCTTGAATAATTTCATTGAAGGAATGTGGATCCATCCTACTTTGGGCTGCCCTGGGGCATCGTGGGCACTTCCAAGCAGTCTCCTGCTCAGTCTCTGCAATTGGTTCTCTTTTGTCTGTCATGCATTCATCACTGTTCCTTTTTTTATGCTCATAATAGCAATTACCTCTTATTGAGTAGAACTGTATTTGCAGCTTAATAAAAATTTACAATAGTCTTTGATAGTTTAGATAACTGGATAGCTTGAGAGAGATGGCATGAAAATAATTTAAAAATACATCTTTTTTATAAAAGAGAAGTGGTCTTTTCTCAAAGGATTCTGTATATTTTACTGAGGGAGTGCTATTAAAGGAAATGATTGGACGTGTTTTTATTAATAATTCAGAAGGATACAAACCCACTTCTATTTGTAGTCCTGCCTAGCAAATCACATTGCCAGATTTGTACTCTGTATTTCAGCTCACTGTCCTCAATCTATGAACGTGTGTGCTGGCATGGTAAGAATATTAGAAGACTAAATGTGGAAAAACAGCAAAAATCTTTTCATCAGCATTGCTTTAAGAAGCAGAGAGCTCATGCAATATTAATTATTTTCTGGGAAATAATTGTATTGCTCCTTAATTTTCTCCATATTTTCTAATGGTTTCTTTTCAGTCTGGAAGTAGCACACATGTACTGACTTGCATTCTTATAACTCTAGGCAGCATTGCTTCCAAGTGTTCTTTTCCCAGAAGTGGGGATTCTCTGGCAAGCTGTTGCCAGCCAGCACCCAGCCAGGCTTCACAGGGTTGGTGGGACTGCGCAGAGTTTTAAGTAAGACTGAGCTGTGAGGCTTCTCTCCCATACTGTGCTGCTACAGATATGATCATATAAAGAAATCAAACCAACACTGTGGTTTAAAATGTTTTGGGATGACTGTTGGACTTTCTTAATGAGAAAGACGTTCTTCAAAGTTCCTTTTAGGAGTGAATGCTATTTGTTGGGTTCTTTTGGTGGTGGTGGGTGTGTTGTTTTGCTGGTTTTGTTTGTTTCGGGTTTTGTTTGTTAGCTTTTATTTCCTTTCCCACAATGCAGGTTTAACAATCACTTGCCTTTGTAGTCTCCCAGTCCCCTGTCTCCATAGGCTGGGAGGTCCATAAAGCCTGAGAGTTGTAGCAGTGATGCCTTAGGCATCACTATAAAATATAGTTAAGACTATCACTAAAAAATATAGTTAGGACTTTGCCAATTGATCTCTGAGTCAAGAAAGACAAAAACAAATAGGCTCAGATTAAAAACTATTTAGTCTAATGAACAAATTATTACCCATAAATGCCTACTTTTAATCTCTTATTCTTGTCTAGCCTCTGTTTTCAGGTAGGCACTTCGAGGCATCAGTTCAAGCCTTACTCATTCCTGGAGGAGCATTTGCAGTATGCTCAAGTCAGCCTCCAGAGAGATTGCCTTTGCAGGCAGTTGTTTTAAGCTTGGGAAAAGCATTTGAGTGACGTGATTGTGTTGACGTTTAATTTAATGCATGAGGTTCTTAATAATGTTCAAGTAGTTAAAGATGGTGGATAGGATAAAACTAAATTAATCCCATCACGTGCAGCAGCAGCAGCAGGGCAGCATTTGCCTGCTAAGGTGGCTCCCCCTGCCCTTCCCTTGTGCCGGAGGGTAGATTGTGTAGACTGTTCTTCTTGGAGTCATGTTTGGTCATCTGCAGAAAACAAATTAGTTAATAGATTTTAAGGCCAAAGGAGACCATTAGATCATCTGACCTCCTGTGTACATAGTGCACAGAAATTGATCTAGTAATCTTTGTATTGATTCCAGTAAGTTATTTATTAAAAATACACCTTGATGACAGATGGCTACCATTTGCTTTGCTTGCTGTGTTGAGTGGCAGTGTGTAAGGCAAACTAAACTTTGTCAAAGTTTTTCATTGTTTCAGTTGTTCGAAGAGAGAGGATGAAAATACCAAATTTCTGATAAAAGCAGTAGATACTACTTGTAATTTATGTGGGGATCTCAAAGGACTGAAATACAGGAAAAGCATTTTGAAGGTAGAAAGGTCATATTCAGTTTATCCTTTATACAGTGGTTATCCTGAAAATTCATTAGTTGGCTAAAAATGTTTATTTTTTTCTTGTAACAGAACTGCTTTAAAACATGCCACGGTCAGGCCTATCTGATTGTAGTCTAACATCTTCCAGGCTCTGCTTCCTCTCACAGCCTGACCCAAAGCCATGTTGCTGGTGCTGAGAGCAGCAGTCAGGTACCAGCTCCCTGAAATTTCTGCCTGTGCTCCAAGTCCAGTTCAGTTGTGATGCCAGAGCAACGTGGGCTGGGCCTCCCACCACAGCGGGTGGAAGTGCCTGGCTGCAGTCCCAAGTCCAGTTGACCATCTGATACTGCAACTGCATCCTTTGCAGTGTCACTGCCAACACAAGTGTCTTCATACAGCCACTACTGCCATGATTTTCTTTCTGCATGCCATTTGACACTGAGCTTTGTTTTGGTACAGGTTGTTTGTGCTATCCTTTACATTTAGCAATGATTTGAGCTTTTATTTATGATTACCCTACCGTTATGACAGTTGTTGCCTATTGTACTCTTCTCAGTGTATATTATATAGCAAGGCTTACTCTCTTCTCTCTTGTGAAAATATTTCTTCAGTGCTCAGCCCCTCTCTATCATGTTGCAAGAATCATTACTCAGCTCTGAAGCCATTTAACTTGTCCCATGTTGATTCTCTGGTGTTCAGTATGTCAGGATCACCTCTCTAATCCTTTAAAAATACTGGTTTAATGCTGAGTTTCTCTTTGAAACTCTGTTACTCTAAGTGTTATTAAACATAAAATCTCTAATATTTTAGATAACTCCTTTAGCCATGTCTTTCAGAATATGCCAGTGTTACCCCAGAGTAGGTCAATTGTGTTCAAAAGAACCCAAAAGGGACAAAAAAATTCAGTGTTCAATGAACGGTGATTTACTCAAAGCTGTGTGAAGTCACAAGTGTGGTCTGAATGTACAAATACAATATCTCTGAATAATAAGCAGCCACTGGTGAAGTGTTAAACCAGCTACAAACAATTAGCAAGCAGTCTTTTTGTACCCCTTACACCTATTTTGTCACCTTAAAAACCCCCTATGATTGCAGCTGCTACAGTTGTCTCCTGAATCAGCACTGAATATGTTGGTTTTCCAGTGGCCAAGAATCCAAAGGATCCAAAGGGAGTGTGTCTGAACAGGGCTTTTGGCCCACCACCATTCGAGTCAGTCAGCTGAACACTGTCTTGGCAAGAGGCTTCCATTTTCAAAGTAGTCAAGACTATGATCGAGCAGCTCAGCCGTGACCAAGTGAAATGGGATCTGGGCCTCTGACTGCTGCTTTGAACCAGAAATAGCTCAGCTGCCCATTTGAGTTGAATTTATTTTAATAATATATTGTACTTTTAAAATGCATGACTTCAGTGTGTCAGTCTAAGCAGGAAAGGTATTTCTACAGTGCTCAGCAGAACCTTAGCTGCACTCACGCTGGAGTGTGTCTTCTGATAGCAGAACTCAGTTTTAAGTGATTGCAGAATACTTGGATAGACGTCAAGTGAGTCTGTCTTTAATTTCAGTTTGAAGGCATTGACAATTTATATACAATTTTAGAGTAAATGGTGAGCCTGGAGTTTGGTTGGCCTGTTGGGGTTTTTTTAACATATTGTGATTGTTTGTATGAGGTTCATGATTGCCCCTAAGAGTAAATTGTGTTTGTTTGTTTGCATCATTGAAGTCTAAGAGCAGAATTTTAATATTTTCAGTTATTTTATACTATTTCTAGCTTTATGAAAACATCTGCTTCATAAAATATTAGTGTTAAATTCTTGTAGCAGGGGTTTCACATGCTATACTTTCAATGTATGTTGCTAAGTCAACAGATGTTCTTGTATTAATTATGATACAGTTCTTCCTTTTTTTCTTTCCTTCTTGCTTTATTCTACTTCTTCCAGATCCATGGTGAAGGGTAGGATACTTCACTATTTCATCTGATGGAGTAAAATAAATGCTTTCTGAAAGCTTTCAGCATTTTAATTAAACATGCAGATAGCTGAGGAGCAGTATATATTACATTTTTTTATTAAAAACATGGATAAGGTACAACATTAATCAGTGAAAAAGATCTTGCCCTTGGTTTTCTTAATGGATTATATTAGTCATTAGATCATTAGAATGAGTTCAAAGCTCTCCCTCTTCGTCTCATACTGTCACTTGGCTAATACCACTCTCTTATGAGTCACCTTCCCTTTTAGGCAGTAATAAATTTTACCTCTCTTCCTCTCTTCTTTGCTTCCCAGCACCCACTTGTTTGATTTGTTGTGTAACTTTCAAGGAAAGGCCATGTTACCTGGCTGAGGAGATTGAGAAAGATGCAACTGAAATGAAACAGTGGGGCAGTGAATTAGCTCTGCCGGTTCGTATTCTGCTTTGATTTATATTCTTCCAAATGCTTTTGAAGCACAAAACGTGTGCTGGTCTCTGGAAATGAATACTTGAACTCCTCCATCCCCTCCCCCCAAGGCTACTTATGCAAAATCTGATTTATGCAATGGACCAAGGCTTCCATTTGATGCCTCCATCACTTCCCAAGTGGGGAACTTGAAACAGAACAAAGTACTTGGAGAAGTGCTCTTTGCTGCCCTTCCAGCACAGGTGCGCTTGGAAATAGCAGGCTGCTAGGAACAGCTCTCTGTCTTCACAGCAATAAACAATACCAGTGAGACAGGAGATTGGTAGTGGGTGTGGGACTTTTTCAGACTTGGGTCACTGGTTCAAACTCATCCAGTCACCAGGTGCTGGAAGTCATTTCTGTCTGCAGGGCACTTGATGGTCAGCAGGGAATGTGTTGGAGAACTCTGTCTTTTCCATCAAAAGCACTGCCCACAGGAGCTGACACTAATTGGCCGCCCCTGTAGGTGGTTTCAGCAGTGAAACCAAAGATTCTGAGCTACCCTGTCAGTCAGTCCTTAGAGCAGATTCACATTGTGGTAGCAAGGTAGTATGTTGGGACACATTCCTAAATTTTGACCTATATACTTGTTCTAAGAAAATCACTGATTTTTCATACTTTAAGCTGGGAAATTGGCTGAGAATACTGCAATTATTGCAATCTCTTCCCAAAAAATATAGGACAGCAGTTTTCAAAAACTTTGTCTTTTCCTTTGATGCAAGAGAAATATGCACCAACGCCCACCCATGCTGCTGTGGTGCCCAAGGAACTGTGAGAGTAACAGAACCTTGTAGCTCATAGCTGACTCGTCGGACTAAATCCATAGCAGATTACGGAATGCTCTGTAGGAGAGGCTCCTGGTAGTAAGGAGGATTTTTAAGGAAAACCTGTTATGTGGGATCAGATGAGTATTTTGCAACCTGACTCTGGTAGAGGTCTCCAGTAATAAGATGGCGAACATGAAATGAGAAGTGTCTTCCCTGAAGAATGTAGAGTTGAATGCTTTTACAAACACCATCTTAACCATGTTGCTTGCTCATCTAAACAGTTCTATTTGAAATAGCTTATTTGTATTATGGCTTAATTTCTCCTTCTGTATGACTCTTCTTAGGTGTGAGCTTCATCTTTTATATTTTCTTGGTTAGCATAGAAGTGCTGCAGTCAGTCAGTCCTAGGAAGGAGTGCTGCTTCTTAAGAGTTAATGCTCATCCTATCAGAGGGTGTATTTGCATTTCAGTGCAAACATTAAAGTTCAAACAGTGAATTAAGAATGACTTCTCTAAGACCCATACTTCCTAAGCAGTTGAAGAGTGATCTATATTGCACACAAAGAACACTTCAAATAATTTCCAGGGGAAAAAAAGTGTTTGTAGAACTTTCCATCTGTTTGCAGATTATTCATGGCTAAACTAATAGAATATTCCTACATTATTTGCTTATGGCAATGTGCACCTTAGAAATGCCTTGATAAGGTGTGCTACAAAGACCAGCTGTATTTAGAACAGAAAAAGATTTGCCTGATCTGGTGGTACATCAGAGGAATATTTCTGGATTCATATTATTTGTAGTATAGTGGTTTCCAGGATCTGCATTTCTGGTAAAGGTAAGGTCATTTACAAAAACACTTCTGTTGTAGGAGATTAAATGAAAAAGGTTATCTCAAAGCTTTCTGAAGCTAATGAGAAGACTACAAACCCAAGATGCTGAAATGGAAAATTTCAGTGCCCTTTGCCTTTGGATGGGCCATGTATTTAGTTTTTTATTACAGGATTGCATTTATTTATTGAGAAATACTTCTGATTGCCTTTCACTGTTTTCATGTCTTATAAAGTTTTTAAAAGAAAACCTAGTTCTGATTTTTACAAATGAAATATGGGGATGAAAAGAAAAGTCTCACCAAAGACCACAAAGTGCTGGATGCAGAGACCTGAACTGCATGGTAGCTGTACTTCCTCAAAGGTGCTGTTTGCTGCTGAGTCTCCTGTGCTGGTAGCCAGATCTTGTTTGAGTTATGGCCTTTATTATGCATTTATTAGGCTTGTAGCATAGCTTGATGCCAGAGATAAATTCGGGCAGTTGTCTGATATTTCATGATGTTTTCTCTTTCTTTTTTTTTCCCCTTCAATTTCTCTCATTACAAGCAATGTAACATGCAGCTGTGATAAATTTCATCTGATGACAATGTGTATGTCTGGTATCTGATTCATCTTTGATTTCATGGCTGAATCCCAAAGAAGGGAGAGAGGGAGGAAATTGGGGGATCATGGTGGCAAGCAGGATTTAGATGCTGGTAGAGATGAAGTATCAGCAAGACTTGCTTAAGCAGAGAAGTAAGTAGCTAAAGAGAAACCAGTGTGCACAGGTGGAAAAATACTAAAACTGGAGATAAGAAAAATGCAAATTAAATATCAGTGATTTAAGAATGAGTGTGTAAGGCCAGCAAGAAAGCTGCTGTGTGCTTGTCACTAGAGCAGAGAGAGATACATACAGGAACTGACATTAATTGCAGGAATTCACCTATCCAGTTCCATCAGCAAAGTTCATTCAGTCATCCACTTTACCTCTCCTAGACCACTTCACAGAATACAAATACCTTTGCTACTGCCACTGCTGAATGCTAAACAAATAAGTTAATCCTCTAATAAAATTTAGACATGAAATAAATAGGTCAATCCATTTATTCTCTAACTAGGGTTCAGAAGGATAATGAGGTTTGGCTGGAGGCAGCGCAGTATCCTGGAAGCATATTGCTGTTTAGCCTGCTAATGATTGTGGTATGCTTAATCCTAATTCATTTTAAGGCATTCTTTTGTTTAGGCTTTTAAAACTTTAGCCTAACAAAACACTGAAAAACAATATTTTGAGACACAAGCCCACTAACAGACAAAATTTTAGTGTCTTGTGCTTCTGCTTAGAATAAGTATAAATTTCTGTGATCTTGTCCTGTCTTGTTCTGTAAGTACTCGCCTTGCATCCTCTCACCACTGCTTTACTACCTTTGTAATTTAGCTGTGCAAAGTCTTCAGAGAGGTTACATGTTCACGTCTGTGTGCCAGACACTTCCATGTCTGTTCAGCTGCTCCGTTGATTTTGTGGGCGGTTACATTTCCGAAGAACATCTCTGAGCAGTCACGGTAGTGCTTTCTGGATGAACAGTGCAGTAACATTTGGTTTCATTTCCATCTTTCTCCCCAGGGCAAAATGTGTCAGTCTGTAAGACAGTGTATGAAGCATTTGCCATAATGAGGACATGATTCGAGGAGCTGGCCTGCCTTTGGCAGCAAAATGGCAAAGTGCAAGAGTATTCCCGCTTTTTGAGAATTTGTAATCTAACTTCCATGAGAGTGCAAAAGAGTCTTGTTTCTTTTGCCTAAGCAGCAGACATATCCTGGTAAAAGATGGTTGTGGATACCAGCTGAGGTCTTGAAACGGGGATATGTTACTCTCTCTTTAGATGTGAGTTGTTTGGATAAGGGAAGAGCTGCTTCATTTGTTATCCTGTTTCATAGTGTTACCTGATACCATTAAAAGCTTGCTGGCCTTTTCTTAAAATGTGCTGCCTTTCTGGGCAAGTAAATTAAATCCCTATGTGACATTTGCTTACATGAGAATTAATCTGTTATGAATCACATTTTAAGACTCAGATGGAATAGTACTACAGAAATGCAAAGTATTTCTTATGTCTTTTATGAACAATTCTCTTGTCATGTATGCATATTCACTGCAAATTCATATTGGCATTTATTATTAAAAATGTTCTGCCTTTTTGCTGTTATTATTGTAGGATTGATTTCAGTACAATCTAGTTTTTGAAAGGATTTTTTTTTTGAACTGTAATATGCAAATCACAGCAGTAGCAGAATCTTCAACTTCTTTTCCCTTTAATTGAATTTAGCAATTACAGTGCCATGGCACCTATGTGAACCACCATATGTTATTCATCTTTCTTATTGTTCTCAATTAGGGTGTTGTCTGGTATGGGGTTTTTTGTCTGCTTCTTCTGCAGTGATTAATATAATGGAGTTATAATCTCACTTATAATCAAACTTTCAGGAAAGGTTATTGGATTTGAGGTGACTTGTATGCAAGCAATTTCCCAGCAGCCAAACCGAATGCTCGCAATTTATGGGTTGTCAAACCTTTATCATTTCATGGCCGGATTATTACTACATCTAATAGACAGGTTTCTGGATTGTTGAGTTTTGTTTTTTCGGTTTTCTTTCCATTTTAGGGGCAGTATCTGTGCTTCATTAACTACAGTGTAATTTTATAGGAGGCCATATTTTTCAGATACTTTGTAATTGGCTTGTTATCGAGGCAGCACAAAGCAATCCCCTGTCACCACGAGTGTTCCATGCATGGCGAGGTGTAAGCAGAGCTGACTGGAAAAAATTATTTGCTTTCATGAAAAAACACAGATTTTTTTTTCTTTCAAACTATATATCCTGTTATGTTTTAGGAAGATTAAATTTATATATGTGTGTGTATATATATATATATAAACTACTTTTGCAAGGAGCAGGAGAAGCACTCAGAACAAGTACACACACATTCACATGTGTGGGGTTTTCCTGTTCTCTCCTTGCAGTAAGTGCTATGTGCATATCAGGAGTGATATAGTCACTAGGCTTGGTACTTTGTGAATGCTAGAAGAGGGAGAGGGAAAGTGTGGAATAGCTCCTTTGCTTATAGAAGATAAAGATTTGATTTTATTTGTGACTGAAGCATGTAATTTTCTAGCCATAGGAGAATAAATGTTGGGCTAAAAGTGTCTTCGTTTTCTCACTATATGGAGGTTTTAGTTTCAACCAGACCATCATACTAAGGAACTATGACAGGACATTAGAGCATTTTCCCCAAAAAATGACAGTTCTTTTATAATTGAGATCATCCTAAGTCTCACCTGATGTGCTGAGTGCTAAGGCAGGACAGATCTTTCTAATCTATCTGAAATAATAACTGCAAAATTGAAGGAAGTGTCAGCACCCATGAGAGGGTACATCATTGACAAAATGGAAAGGCAGATATGATTTGATTTTTTGAAGCAGCTGGCTAGGGAGGGAAGGTACTACATTAAAAGTATCTGAATTATAAAGGCGAACATTTACCAGCTCCAAAGGTTTTAGGGTGATCTTCATGAAACAAATGGCACCTTCAACTCTGTTTCTGACTGGGTAGGTATCCACATGCCAGAAAGCCTCTGTCACAAACTGATAGCCCTGCTGGAAGTCTAGAGGCCAAAGAACAAATTGCCACTATTATTTCTGAGAAGCCAAGATTATTCTGTATGCTATAGTGTAGGTGTTGCTAGCTTTACCCAGTACTTAATCTCCCTAGAAAATGTGAAATATTTTGATTCTTTTGAGTGCTGTTATATTTCAGAATGGTTTATGTTCCAATTGTTTATGAACCATGATCTTTGATCAGCCTTCATCTTCCCCACACAAGGTATTAAAATCTGCAAATAGCAGGCTGTTATCAAACCCTTGAACACACTTTAATATTTCAAGCAATAGCATCAAGTTGTGTTTTCTGTATATGGCTCTCTCCAAGGATTGCAGGCTGAACTGTATAGGACCATGGAGGTTGTTTTTAATGGCTTAATATATCATTTTTCACCACCCTATTTGGTGTGGTTTGGGTCTTGTACACTTCATTTACTACAAAGTAGATGCTCTTACCTTAATACAAGGTGGTATCTGATTTCCATCAACCTGTACCAGGTTAGTATTTCCTCAAAAGAGCCTTTTATTGGCTTTGTGGGCTGTGCAGTGATGTAAAATGGTTATGAAGCTCTAGTTGTCTTCTGTTTCCAAGGGAAGACAACCTTCCATTTAGAGGCATTCCGCAATTTGGATCTGAAACCTTCAAAAGTAGTAAAGCTTATATAGCGTTTTAAAGAAGAAAAGCGTATATAGAACATTATTCATGATCAGGCTCTGGGAGACATTACAGCGGCCTCACAGTTCATAAAGGGGGCCCACAGAATAGACAGGGATGACCTTTTCATATAAAGTAGTGGTAGGATGAGTGGTAATGGTTTTAAATTGACAGAGGGCAGATGGAAATTATTTAGTAGGAAGAAATTCTTCCCTGTGAGGGTGGTGGGGCACTGGCACAGGTTGCCCACAGAAGCTGTGGCTGCCACATCCCTGGAAGTGTTCAAGGCCCGGCTGATTGGAATTTTGAGCACCCTGGCCTAGTGGAAGGTGTCTCTGCCATGGCAGGGGGGTTGGAACCAGATGATCTTGAAGGTCCCTTCCAACACGAACGGCTCTATGATTCTATGCTAATTTGTTTCAGAGTCACTCTTAAAGCATTTGTGGATTTGCATGAGTTTCTTTTCTAAATCACTCACATGTACCGTGTTATTTTTTCAAATAATGCCTCTCACACTAACTAGACAAGCAGTAATGAAAACTTTATTTACCATTCAAACGTAACACCTGCAACCATCCTTAGAGTACCCACTGCATGTGAAAGCCTTTGTCTTACAAACCGTGCTAGAAAGGGATCCCAGGTAGGGGTGACTGCAAAAAGAACTGGCAGAACTAGCAGGTTTTATTTAAACTTCCTAAATATGAGATCCAGTGCTCATACTGACTTCAGTTCTATTTTCTATGCAAACCGAAAAATTATATGAAAACTGACTGACATGTTTGTGAGTGTTCAGTTTGGAAGGGACCAGTATATAAGGGATAGCAAGAGATGGTCGCTGTAAGTCAGGCCTGTTATTTTTGGCTTTCATATCAGGGTTTTTAGTTCCTGGCAGAGGTTTGAACATCAGGTATCTCAAATCACAAAGGTTTGAAGAATCCACATCTCATTTGTTTGTGCTTGAATGCTGAATTATAGCTTTGGAGAGAGGATGCTGATTTCATGCACCTCACCAACTTTCTTCTTGTCTCCATCTCCTTCTGTTCAGAGTTCCAAATCAATTAATTTTCCTACAAGAATGCCAGAAGCTGAAAGTGACTGCTGTATCTTTCTTCCCAATGTGAGAGCCATGTTGGTAGGTGTACGATTACATTTAATGGGAAAAACAGGATTCCTCTGAACAACAGTAAATTCGGCAACATTCAGTAGTTGTTCAGTGTTGAAGGCCTCCAAAAGAATACAGTTTTTCTGTTTCAGCAGTTCTGTTTGCCTCCTTTTACACATTTCTCCTAAAGGAAAAACCTATTAACCATGTCTAGAACAAGGGCTACAGCCATACTGAGTTTTAACTAAGTTAAATATCCTGATAGCTCATCTTCAAAGATGGAAATGGTTTGAAAGCTTCCTCAGTCTAAAAGGCTCTGCCATGTTCCCTTCAGGATCAGTTCCACATTTGCAATGAACAGAAAAGGCATGTTTCCCCCCCACCTTTTTTTTAAAAAAAAAAAAAAAAAAAGCCAACCAGTTTAACAGAAAAGCCATTAAAACCTTGCCATCTGGGATGAAAAATGCTGCCTGCAGGAACTGTGAAAGTGCATGCTGTCAGATATGACATATATGCACAAACACCTATGGGCTGATTAGAGCCTCCATAGTGACATGCTGTCAGCAGTGTATTTCTGCTGCATATGACCTTGCAATATTTATTTTTATCTAAAAGGCGAAGAGGGAGGGAGCATTATTCAGTGAGGCTTGGGTATCTCCTGTAACCTTTATGGAGTCTCTGCCAACAACTTCATAACAGTCTATAGCACATTCACTCCCTGTAGGACTCGGGTTATTGAAAACCATAGCGGTAAATCCTATGCGGCTGGGTGTCACTAGAAATAGGAGAACTCTCTGTTTGTTCTTCACTCTTGTATTACAGCTTACCTGTCTGCTGCCTCCATTAGCTTATTCCTAGGGGAGTTTATTTTCCACCCTTAAAAGAAGGCTGCCAGGCTGATTTAAGGCCAGAAGTGATGCTTTCGAAAAAACATGGGTCTGTTGAACCTTGGATCATTTGACAGGTGGCCATAAGGTTTTGTTTGAAGTCAAAAAAAGCTGAATCTTGTCTGGTTTTAAATAACATCCCTTGCCACGAGATTTGGCAGCCTTGTGCTTATGCCTCCAATTAGGAAAGGAAGGCAGCACAGTCATGAAAAGAAAAGTGACCTGCAGGTGAAATGCAAAATGTAGGCAAATTATATGAATGGTGCAAAAATGAAATAAGAGGTGAGATCTCTCCTCTCTTAATAATATGGTGTTTTACAGCATGGGCTTTTAAAAGCAGCCTCATTAAAACTAAGTCCTAAGCATCTTTCCTTGCTGTCCTGTAGAACACCAGTGACCTTTGTGAATTTAAGGACAACATGGGTGGTTTCACAGAAGTACCTTAAATTCACTCAGCTTACTTTTGAATTCCATCTGTACCATGTTGCATAAAATACAGCACCAGTTACGATAATGCATCAGTTTGTGAAATGAAGTGTTTCCACTTGTTCTTCACTAGCAGGAAAGTCATCTGTCACCAGAGTGGGAAGTGGAGGGCAAGGATAGTTGTGTTAAGGCAAGCTGTCCCTACTGGTGTGCCAGATCTCTTTGGGCTCCTGAATCACTTCTGTACCTCCTGCATGTGCTATCCAATGTACCTGCTCATTCCAGAAGTAACATTCACTGTGGTTTTGCTCCACAGGGATAAGCACTGGGAGGCACTTAGGGCTTAGTGCAGATAGAATGAGACAGCACTGAGGTCAAAATTCACTGTGTGTCTGCAGTACAGGAACCACACAAGTTTCATTTACACCAGCTTACCACTGAGATGTCTCACTGTGGCACTGATAATGCAAATGGCTTTGTGGTGGGGACTCACTGAAACCATCAGCTGCAATTACTCTCGGGCAGAGCCACCTTCTAAACTTTTGAGCATCGTTCTGGGCTGTGTAAAATCCGTGTTACAAACCACAATCCATTTCCAATTCACCCAGGCATCCATTCCTTGTTCTGTTATCTCCCGGCTAAAACTACAGTAGAGAGATAGTCTTTTAATAAGACAGTAGTTCTTTCATTCTACAGCTAACAAAAACCAAATAAAATGAGATTTCTCATTTATGCTATATCTTATGGAAGTGAAAAGAGCATAGAATAATTGTAACCAAGATAAATACACAACTCATAACCTTTCTAGCATAACTATGCCTGTTTCTAGAAAATTAGAATGTCAATGAGCTAAAGGTAATTTGTTCAGGATGCCAACAGAATGATAAGTCTGACTTCTTGATTTTTTTTCTCATTAGATAGTTTCAGTAAGGCTGAAAACTGAATGTAGTCAGAAGAGCAACTTGTACATCTTTGCAGATACACCTGACCCACCTTTCCCCTGACAATCTATATAACTTCCTCAGTTTGTTTTTTCAGGCAGAAATGCTTAGTTAGGGCTGTGGTGACATTTCAGAGACATTTAAGTATGCTTTTTGGAAGAAGAAAACTCGTATGGTGTATCATGGTTAGGCCTGTTTAATTGAATTTCATGTAACATTTCTCCATTATAGTTAGGCTTTGTGCTGTTGAAATTTGTTATTTTTTAAGACAAACATTTCTCTCTTGAGACAATGAATTGATTTATAAGGCATGCTGAAGGTAGGATTACAACATGTGAGATGATTGGCATGCCCTGTTCAGTGGGCAGATCCCCTGTGACAGTGCCTTTTGTTTTTAGAGCAAAAGAGCTGTACAGTCTTTCATCCATAATGTGCATTGAGAGCTTGAACTTCTACAATTTGGACTCATGTGAAACCCACACTGAAGCCCCATGGGTATTTGCTTGCATGAAGAGTGGAGACTTTTTCCAGCCCTTTCACTGCTGGAAAAAGTAGTGTCCTTATTATTTCAGTCAGTTCACAGTATTCAAAGCCCAGAAGTGTGATAGGCACTTGCAGAACAAGTAAAGAAAAAATGGCTCTTCCTCAGCAGAAATGTAGTTTTCAAGTGAATTGCAGTGCAATCAAAATAAGAAAAGGAAACTGAGGAGACAAGACACAGAAATTATGGTTTGGCATTGTAGCAAAAATATTTTGAGCTACATGTGCTTCAGTGGTCACTGTTGACATGACTGAAGCTTCTCTTTGTTTCCATGTGTGCTGTTGTCACTGTCTGTCTCTTTGTAGCTTCCAGCTGCCTTTTCCCTCATTCTCCTGGACTCTGGTGCAGTGACCTTCTAAGGTGCTCTTTGTAAAGAGGTCTGGCCTTCAATGAGTCTCCTAGGCCCTGTGGGGGAATAAAGTGTTTTAAATAATCCATTAGTGTTCCTTGGTACACACTAAAGAAATTTTATCGACAGATGATACTGGGAACATGAATTTCAGTGAATTTCTTTGCCTTTACAGGCCAAGACAACCCCCAGACCTCGGCATGTAACAGCATGGGTTCAAGGAAAGGACAACAAAAACTGGGAGAGTCAGTACTGGGGCTGGTAGTGCTCAGTATTCTCAGCCATGACCTAGCAAATGAGACACTGCTCAAATTTGTAGATGATCCTCAACTAAGAGGAGAGGGAATTCTGCTGATGCAGTGAATGGCAAAACTTTGCTCCAGAGGGGCCTTGGTAAACTTGAGGAATGGTTTAACAGGAGCCTTGTGGAGCCACCAGAAGTAATAAGCTCTGCTCTTGCACCAGGATCTGCTGGTGCAGCATCCATTCCCCAGGCTGGGGAGTGGTGGCCTTGAGTAACCCTGCTGAAGAGGGACCTGCAGGTTGTGGAGGACCCAACTAATGAAAAATAGGGTAGGCAGCCATCCAAAATAGGGTGGGAGGAGGACATCCAGCATTGAGAGAAGTTACTTATTCTGGACCGGTCAGTGGTGGTGAGGCCACACCTGGGTTGATGTGTCTGGCCTTGGTTTCCCTTCCCAGTTCAAGGGGTATGTGGGGAAACTGTCAGAGCCCAGTGGGGCTGCCGTGTGTTCAGGAGCCTGCAGGATGTACCCGCACAGAGCTGGGCTTGCTTAGGCTGGGAAGAGGTGTCTGAGAGGTGAGCTGGAGGTGGCTGCAACCACCCAACAGGGAGATACAAAGAAGGCAAAGCCAAATACTTCTCCACCATAGCAGGCGATACAATAGGTAGTGGCAACAGCTTCCTGTTTGGGAGGTCCGTGCTGGATTTCACAGGTTCACCAGGAGTGGGGGTGCCATGCTGGAACAGGTTGCCCAGAAGGCTGTCAAATCCCCATGCCTGGAGGATTTTGAGATGTGGCTGAACACAGTTGTAACTGCCCTCATCTAGTGTTGGTGATGGTCCTGCTCAGGGCAGGACATTGGGTGGAGACCTGGGGAAGGACCTTTCACTTCCTGTGGTTCAGTGATCCCATTTTACAACAGTGACAGCAGTGGACAGGCTGTTAGCTTCTTTGTGCTAGAAGGTCCTTGAGAGGCCAGAACCAAGACTAGATGGCTGGAGTCCAGTCTACTGAGATCTGATCCCACTAGGACATGTAGCCTTCATCTGAGCCATAGTCCCTCCTTCACCTCTGCCACTGTCTCTAGAATAGAAAGGAGAATCTGTTTTATTTCACAGGAAAGGCAGATTAGGTAGAGTTTTAATTAAAGAGTTAACAGCAAGAAGCAGATGAAACTAGCTCTTTCAAAGAAATGTTGCCATCACAAATAAGATTGTTGGCAATTGAGCAGTTCAGACTACTAATTCTGTGTGATGCCTGATTTTACCACATTAATGAGGCAAGCCCCTCACTTTTGTATTGTCTTCTCCAATTGAAAAATGGATTTTTAGCATCCTGAGGTTTAATCATTTAATATTTCTGCAATGTTTTGAATTTATAAAATGCTGTAAGTGTGCAGTTTAACTGTGTTGTTGGAGAACACATGTGATCAAAGGCCTAAGGAACAGAAACTGTGTGAGCTGGTGGAATCCTCTTCTGTCACTGATTGCCTCAGCATTTTTCAGCATGTCTATCAACATTCAGAGAAGCTCTAACTCATCGTCAGACCTAGGGGAAAGGGCCATTGTCCCCTCACTTGTCTGCTCATTGACAACTGGTATGTAGGTGAAGCTTGCTTTTTTTCTTACACATGAATGTCAAGTGGGGTTTTTGAATGAGCAAAGGGAAAACCAGCAGCCAGTACAGCTTTCACAGTAGAGCACAGAGTCCTCAAAAGGTTTCTGCCATCTGCATCTCTTTCCCTCCCCTAACTGGTGTGCCAAGGCACTGTCCTCCCGTTTCACCCTTGCAGTGATGACTGAGTAAACCACAGAAAGTATGAGGAAGCTCTAGGGCTAAAAGATGAGTGAAAAGGGGTCTGCCAAACAAAACTGGCATGCAGAACTGATACCCAGGTTACTGACAGGCAGATGGATGGAAGTGGTGTGGACTAGAGATGGAGGAAGGGTGGCTGAACCTCAGGATGGGCAGGGATTTGGTGACAGATGCTTTATACTATGAGGCATTTAACAAGCTCTGGATAGGATCATCACATTTCCAACTACTTACGGTGACAGTTGGCCAACTAATACACTCCTGGCACTGTGTGCATGGATGTACATGCATGTGTGTGGAGAAGATGATGACAACAACAAATTGAAACGTATGAGACATTAAAATGCATCATCTTGTCATGATTTATCTTATTTATGTTATCTGTTGAGCAATTTCATGATTCTCCAATGGTCTGAGTTATAAATTTAGTGCACTTAAAGCTTCTGCTTGATGAGTTTAATCCTGACACAGAATGCAGAAGGAGGGGGGCTACCCGAGAGAGATTTAATTAGGTGCCTTCTCTTGTGGCTTTCTAGTTCTTCAGAGGACTAACTCGCAGTACTCACTACTTGTGTAATGTGGTCTCTGACGTTACTGAACTGTGAGTGGCTGCAATTCTGTTCCAGGCACATTTCTATTCAGGTACTTGTGCGTCACAGTATTGCTGAACTTCTTAATTTTTAAGCTTCCAGCCTCCCGAGTATAATCGAATAAGCACACTCGAGGGCAAAACGGCAGCTAGAGGCACAGCACGAGGCTCCTTTCACACCCTCCCTCTTAACTACTGCACACACTGAGTTCCTGAACAGGCATTCTGCCTCTCTGTTTTTACTGACAGGACCAGCTTCCTCTTAGCTTTCCCTGTAGGTCTGTCTTGCTCACAATAACAGAAAATTCTCCCATCCTCTAGTCTCAGAACAGGCATCTCAAAAGCAACTTGCCATTCGCCTCTGTCAGCAGCAAAAGAGAAGATGCATATTGGTTAATCAGCTGTGCAAGGCTGAATTATTTAAAGACTCTTCTGTCATTCTCTAGGAAAGAT
Source organism: Dryoscopus gambensis (assembly GCA_013389985.1). Taxonomy (NCBI): domain Eukaryota; kingdom Metazoa; phylum Chordata; class Aves; order Passeriformes; family Malaconotidae; genus Dryoscopus; species Dryoscopus gambensis. Next base: position 200,942 of record WEIT01032643.1, on the reverse strand, counting down.
TTTAATTTCAGCATTGAATTTTAAGTTTTTAATTAACTAACTACTTTTTTTCAGTTCAGTGCTTTTTAGCTGGGAGCAAACGTTGCTGAGTCATTTAGGAATTGGGCTGTAACAGCATCTGGCTCTAGCTCCTGTTACAGAAGGCATTACCTGAAGCTTTTAATTGTTTTCTTCTTCTTCCATCTGACTTTCCTTTTGAAAAACTGGATCTAAACTACTTTGTGAGAAAAACATCTTTTATTGTTTTCTGTCTAAAGAGTACTGTGATGAGATCCAGCTTTTCCATATGGATATGCCAGGGATTACTGGAATTTAAACTGATAAATAGTAATAAATCTTTAAAGGGTGTTCGTTTGGACTTCAGCTCACGCACTACACCTGAGCATAGGGAAGTGACAGGGGAAATCTGTGAAAGAATTGTGTGAAGGTCACTGCTAGGAGGCTCCTCCCTCTGTGTGTAAGGCTTCAACGTTGCCTCCGAGAGAATAGTTAAAATGCTAAAGAAAATTTCTAGTACTTGAGTGTGAGAAAAGGAAGGACTCCTGTCTTTCCTAACTTCAAGTCAATTACTATAACACTGCTGCAGCTCCCAAGGGCAACAGTGAACACTGGTTGTTTGAGGGACAAGGTTTTATATGAGTGAAGCCACTGAACTTAAGAGAAATCATATGGGGCAAATCAAATTTGCTTGATGCCTTAGTAACAGGACAAAATTTTACTTTATTTTGCTTTGATGGATTATTGGCCTTCCCCTTTATACTTAGGAAATGAAAAATACTCAGATAGGAGGTAATTTTTAAGGAGTTTTGACTTGCAGATCTCAGCTCTGATACCAATCTTGGCTGCATGCTGTTTGCAGTTGTTTAATGTCTGCCCTAACTTGTCCATTTGTAAAATGTATGACATGTCCACGAGAGTTAGTATGAATTCATTAGTGCTTCTGAATTGCGCTTGCATCATCCAGAGAAACGTGCTCACGCTCCTGCTCAGTATTAGAAGTGAAATCCCTGTTCTATTTCAGCTAATGGCAGGAACTCTGATCGACTTGCAAAGAGGTAAGATATCATCCAATTACCATAATTAGATTGTTAAGAATTGTTCAGCTCCAAATTTTGTAATAATTCAAAGGCTGTTACCTTCATGAATTTTAAGTCAGATGCAAGTATAGCAGGCTGCAAATCTTCTGGTGCTTATGCAGTCACATTGCACTCAGCACTGGAGACCATTCACATTCTTCACATTCAGCACATTTTGGAGCCTTGATGAGGCAATTAGAAAATCTGTATATATAATCCCACAAAAAGTATAACAGAATCTTTTCTTTAATGTTGTCACTCAGGTAGTGCCCAGTTCTTTCATGGCTTTTGCCAACTACTGAGCTCCTGCTATGAGAGTTTTGCTTGAATTGTTAATTTGAATGTCAAGTGTGAAATGACGAATTCAAAGACCAGCTCTGTGGGATGTTTTGTGATACTAGTGGAAATGTTCTCTACAGTCAGCATCTCTAAAGACTATAAAACTTGATTTAAATAATTTTTTTCTACTGTACAGTCCCCAACAGACGTTGACTGTTAATAGTTTTTACAGCTCTAATTTAATCTGGTAGAGTATTGAACTTGTACGTGAAAGGTAATAAAATCCTTTTAGTAGGAAGATGGAGTTTATGTTCAGAATAACAATCTATCAGTTTTGCAAAGATTGTTAAATTTCTGTTTTATAAGTGTGATCAGATTAAGTCAGCCTAGCTGTATTTTGAGCCTTGCTTTTCACAGAATCACAGAATTGTTAGGGTTTGGAAGAGACCTCATGAGAACATCCAGTCCAACCCCCTGCCAAGGCAGGGTCACCTGGAGCAGGTGACACAGGAGTGTGTCCAGGTGGGGTTTGAATGTCACCAGGGAGGGGGACTCCACAACCTCCCTGGGCAGCTGTGCCAGTGCTCTGCCACCCTCAGTGTAAAGAAATTCTTCCTCATGCTGAGGTGGAACTTCTTGTGTTTTAGTTTACAGACATTGCTCCTTGTCCTGTCGCTGGGCACCACTGAGGAGAGTCTGGCACCATCCCCTTGGCACTTTGAGATATTTATATGCATTGATGAAATCCCCTCTCAGTCTTCTCTTCTCCAAACTAAACAGGCTCAGCTCCTGCAGTTTTTTCTCGCAAAAGAGAGAAACCCCAAATCATCCTTGTGGCCGCTGCTGGACCCTCTCCAGTAGCTCCTTGTCTGTCTTGTAGTAAGGAGCCCAGAACTGGACACAGAACTCCAGATGTGGCCTCACTGGGGCCAGGTAGAGGGACAGGATCAGCTCAATTGCCCTGCTGGCCACACTCTTCCTGATGTGTTCCAGGGTCCCACTGGCCCTCTGGCCACAAGGACACGCTGCTGGCTCACAGTTGACTTGTCACCCACTAAGACTTCCTGATCCTTCTCTGCAGAGCTGCCCTTTAGTAGGTCAGCCCAATCACATGCTGGAAATCCTAGACGTCAGCTGCAAGTTTGGCCATTGCCTCCATGTATTTGTCCCAGAAGAGAAGTTTTCTGTGGTGAACACTTTCCTGGGGAGCCTGTATCCCAAATTGACTTCTCAGGCTGCTGTCTTTTTGGGCTGCACACATCTTTCCTGGGCTGCTGCCTCAGAAAGGCCCGAGGATGAAATGGGGTTGCACTGTCCTCAGTGAGCATCACGAGGTTGTTGAGCAGAAGAACCTGACTTGGCTCTGTCCGTGGTTTTCCCCCAAGACTGACCAGGAAGGATTTAGGACAGAAGCAGTTAGCAGGGTGCATTCAAAGCTACTGGGTAGCTGTCAGATGACCAGCTTTTCAAAGGGCTTGCAATAGGATTCTAAGTTCACCCTGTTCCTAGGGTCAGAGGAATGACTGTCTTGAGAACATCTCAGGGTTGCCTCAGAATTCACTGGTATGAGTTTCAGGTTGTTTGTACATTCATATTGGATAAGGATGTTGGGCCAGAGATTGTGGGAGTGGGCTTCGTTGCTGATGTGGGTTGAAGTTGTAGGCTTACCAGTTTGTATTTCTTCATTTTGAAAACGTTTTTGGACAGGTGCTCTGTTCATAGTATGTGCGTGCATAGTACTTTAACATCAGTTTTCTTGTTTATAAATAATCTGTTACCTCATTAGTCCTGAACAGTAGAACTTGAAGCTGTCTTCATCACCTCAAAAACATCTTGCTACTAAGCTGATAAACCATCCTTCCCTTTGTGTGACATGAATGTTAAAATGTTGTAAACAAGTTTACAAAGGATCAACAGCAATTTTTCATGCAGGATATATTAATTTGTCTTGTAATATTCCTTTTATGTCAACTGCAATAATCTACTGTGCTTAAAGCATAAATATCTTTTCATGTGTGTTTTTCTGAAGTGACAGCAAGTTGCCAGAGATGTTATCAGACACAACATATGAGGATGAGTAACACCACTGCCTTATGACTGCAGCTATTTAAAAGGGAAAAATTATCATTAGAAGCTGAATATTATTGGTAGGTTTGTCACACAGTATGTGAGTATTTAGAGGGAATATGAAAAGTAAAGTATTTGCATTTAGACGAGCACTTTCTGGAACACCACAGAGCAGCATCAGCTAGTAGGGTTTCTGTCATATAATGCAAACATGGCTGTACTGGGGGCAAAATACTGACTGCTGTTCCCTCTGCAAACCCTGGGTTCTGTGTGATGATGACGAATGAGCTCAGGACCCCAGAAGTGCTAAGTGCCTGAGTCTGTAGGTGTATATCTAGTTACAATTTGATTATTTTAACTGCATCTCTTCAATATCAGCATTGCATTGTGCGGCCAGAGTCCAATTTAAAACCTGTAGCGAAAGACTCCTGCAATGACTCACTGGTGAAGATCTTTGTGATAAGTAACAGACCCTTCAGAGTCCTGAGCAGCAGAATGTGACACTGGCAGCATGTACCATGATGGGGCCTTTCAACTCAGCTTATGTCCCCTGATATCTAAATAGCAGCAGAAGTTTGGTGGAAGCTACGGTGCTTTTTCTAGCTATTCACCCAGGGGGATCCCAAGAGTCTTATTAGAGCTGCAAGCCAATAGGAGAAAATAAATGCAAGGAAATCCTAGCTGGAGCCTTGGAGTTTTACAGTCTACAGAATGATCTCAAAGCATGCCACATGGATTCCCACTGTGGGGAAATACAAGTGAACAGGTAGCTTCTGCTTTTGCTGAGAAAGGCTCTTGCTGTGAAATAGAATGTTCTTGTATCCCTCGGCATGGATATGGAATCACTCTCCAGGTAATCTCTTAAGCAGCAGTCTTTCTCTAGGCTGATCCTGGAAATGGTGGTCATATTGATCCTGTGAGGGGCCATAGCAGGAAACAGTGACAAGCAGTGCCTGAGAGATTGTGCTTTTGAGGGAGGGGAGAACACAGGGATTTTTGTTCAAAAATGTATAATTTCTCACATCAGATACATTAATTCCTTTGTGGATGCCATGGTTTAATCCCAGAATCTTCAAATTCTGCCATATAAGAAAAAGTCCATGGTGTTAAAGCAAGTACCCCCATTTCAAATTTGGAAACTGTTCCCATAACACCAGAGCTAACTGAGGCTCTGATAGTTCCTTGCTTGGCACTTACAAACTAAAAGAGCAGTAAGAGCAAAAAGAGAACACTGCTGCAGACAAGGAGGTCACCCATGAGGTAGCTGAGCTTTCAAAAACAAGAACAAAGTTCTGTTTATTCTCTCCTCTTTTAAAATAAAATAAACATGTATATATATAAAAATACAACCTCTCATAGCTCTAGTATTTGCCCAGGTAGGTGATCTCCCCAAAAGTATGCACTGGGAGGACATTTCCGACGAGATTGTGGTGCTGGTGAAGCCAACACAGTATAATCCATTACGGAGCCATGATTTCCGAGGCACCATTTCACAGCAGCTGGTGTGGGGCTGTTCCTCATGGGAACAACATCCTGGGAGAGTGTGCTGGAGTAACCCCACCACTGCAAACTTGTACTCCTTTTAGCAATATTAATCTGTAGGTACAACTGGCCATGTGATGAGTAATAAGCTACAACTGCACAGTGTGAGCCCTGCAGAAAGAATGTAGAAATAAAAAAGTCAGAACATAGGAGATTCATGACTATCTCACAAATTTGCTGCAGCAGCTACCCTGGTCTACTACTGGACTCCATTGATGTTTCAAACTTGACCTCAAGTCAGGGCATAAGAGAGACTATCCTTGGCAGCTCCATTGATTTAGAACCACTGCAAGAAAAGAAGGAATGAGGACTGCCTTTGTTATTTTTAAAATCCGACTCCCTGTTGCAAGGCAGTAAGACGAGCAAATGGCTCTTGCACCTGGCAAGTTACCATCAGCAATTATTGCAACACTTAGTGTCTTTCTGCCACCATCAGAAATCTCTGTGCTCCCTTTCATGTCAGAGATTTCATTGTTCTTATGGGGATGGTAAAATTAAAGCCACAAGATTTACTGCTCTAATTCTCTTTTGTTTGCAACAAAAGGGAGAGACAGGGAAGGATGATACATGTTGCTGGATTTTGTTTTGTTGGGGTTTTTTCTCTTTTACTGACCAACAAAAATATCTGACAAAAACTGTTTGTTTAAACTCATCAAACAATTCCATTAGCAACTGTATTAAAGACTATTATTTAGATGAAAGAATCTTGTTATTAAGAAAAAAAGCTGTGACTGCCTTTCAGTCTTCTCTGTTTGCAAACCTTGACATCTGAGCAGGCTGTACTTTACGTATTTCTTCATGTTTCTTTCAGTACAGATGTTTTCTAGTTTCAGATCTGTCATCAATGTGGTGTAAATGTCAAGAACACTGTTTTTGACAAATACGTCAAAAATGCTGCTTATGATAAATGTATGTATGGGAGGGAAACAGTGTTTGACAGGAATCCAGTTTTCATTTGTAGCCTTTCCATTGTTGCCCTGTGTGTGACCTGAGATGAATTGCCAAATCAGACTTTTTCACAGGGGACATCTGTGAACACAAGTGCAATTCCCGTGTTCTAAACCAGCATCTGACAGTGAGCTATTCAAATCCAAGCTCTTGACCCTCAGTTCAGTGAAATGAGAACAATCAAATAAGGATAATTCACCAGATGCCTCGTGGAAGGAGGTGAACTGCTGCAGAAGCTCAGAGGGGCTGCTTTGCACCTCATAGTCCACACACTGAGGGGAAAATGAGGAGTCATTTGTAGCTCCTCAACAGTATTTCTTAGACACCCTGGATATCATGTGAGCCATGCTCAGTGATGTAGGAGATGATTTCTCTGAAGCTTCAACCTTGGCATTTTCAAAAACAAGCTTCTGCTCTGGTTAAAATTCATGCACGTTTAAAAATAAGTTTCAATTACAGCCCTGTTGAGCCCTAATTTCTCTCTCAATGAAATTAAACTCTTCATCAGACCTGCGTGTTTTCAGTATTAATGGACAGGCTGTACTAATGGATGCTCCAGGTAATCAAGACAATGAGATTTCATTACCTGACCAGTCTTGCTAGAATTTGTGGAATATCATACTTTTTCTTGCTTCAAGGGTTGGTCCCTTTCATTTGCCAACTACAGGCCCCAGCGTGCTTGTTCTGTGGACAAATTGATAAATTAGTCAGCTGCCGAAAGGGAGTCATTTGACTCACCTGAAATGAGCAGCAATGGGATGAAAATACATTACCTCTGTCCCACTGGATAAGCCTCAGATTGTATTGAAATAGAATTAGGCCGAGGGAGTCAATGTACTGGATAATAATGAAATGTTTAATGTGGATTAGCTGCATATAAAATTAATACATTAGAATGAATTGCTGAAGAAATGAAACTGTGTCAGACTTTTATCCTGTCTCTAATATTAGACTTAAAAATGCTGCTGTCTTCTGTTTATAGAAGAGCAAAAGAAAAGCTATTGAATTCATGTTCTTTATTTGGTTGAGAGAACTAGATACAGTATAAAGTATTATAAATAAAGAAATATGTATATACCAGAGCTGTCAAATCAGGATTCCACTGAACCAATGTTAGTATACTTGAGTCTGGACCAGACCTGAGAGGTTACAGACAAGAATCTAAACCTAAAACACCTTGATCACCTGTGTGGGCTTTTTCCTTCTGGGAGTTAAATCTAAATGTAATATTTGTTTTGGGCCATTCAAAGGTGAGTTGAAGTGTTGCTTTAATCTTAATAGGTTTAACACAAAATGGGCAAACTTTCCAAGCTAACTGGCAAATATAATCTTTGACTGTGAGGTATGGAAGGGCAACAGAATGAGCTGAGACATAAAACTTGAAAGTATTCATCTGTAATCTAGGAGGCTTTTGGGTTTTTCTAATTTTTAAAGCTTTCTTGTTGCATCCTCTGTTGCAGGTTCGTTTCTGTTTCTCAATGCATCAGAGAGGGTGAGCCCCACCATCCTGAGCCCTTGGTTGAGGAGCAACAGTGATCAATGTGTAGTTCAAGTGGCTGTGTACAAGTTCTACCAGCAGAGTGGAGAATATACTGCTCGTGTCCATCCCATTGATGAGAGCAGCAGTGAAATCCTATCAGAGCAGAGTCCAGAGAAACATGGGTAAGTCTCATCCCCTCATTTGACCCACAGCTTGAACTGAGAAAAATTGCTCGACTGTGTAGCAGTATAGCCACAAAATGTATGCTGCACATATGAGGGAGACAGGACACCACACTGAGGAGATGCTTGTCTTACATGGGTCTAAAATATTGTAAAAGGTGGAGATTGGTGGTTATTTTATTATATAAAGCACTAGCAAACTTCTGGATCCATGTAACTGAGTCTCTAAGTCAACATCACATTTATTCTCAGTGCTTGCATGTACAAATAGAGTGTGGATACTCATCCTAAAGTTAAAGCTTTTCTGCCTAATTCTCTCTGTCTGATTGCTTTTTACTCCTTCTTAACCCACATATAGTATTGGGCTTAGAATATCTACTGAGTCTTTGCAGTTTCATGCGCCTGCATACATTTTAAGTTTTGTCTTCACTTCTGTTCTTTTTGCCAATAAAGCTGTTTAGAACTACTGGCAGGGGAGGAAAGCTTTTGATCTTTCAAGGGTGCAACTGTTTGAAATGTTTTATCCTCTTTGTGCAATTAATCTTGATGATGTTTTAATTTGTCAGACTTCCTGTGTATTCTTTTAAAATTTTGTTAGCAGCAAAACAGCAGGAGATGAACACAGTAAATATTTCAAGATGCTGTAGGAGTAGAGTAACTTGGAATTTAATTTGGATATATGTGAGGCTAATTTTCTACCTGCTCTATATACTGACTTAAAAATTTTTATTTCTTACCTTTGTTGTGAAATGTGTTAAGAAGCCTAATTTTTACCAAACATCTCAAATGTTCTTTGTTTTGTTGTGATAGATTAGAGAGTTTCCAATAGCAAATCCTGCTGGCTTGCGCTCGTAACAAGATGTGATTATCTGATTACTGTCTACAGCAAATTCTGTATCTTCCAGTAGCAAAAGGAGAATGTGCAATAAAAAGCCTTGTAGGAGATAACCTAACTCACAGAAACAGTTTGAATAGTTGTAATTCTCATATAACACATGGCCTATAAAAGTGAGGAGGAGAGCTTGTGTGTGGATCTAGATCATACTTAGTTCCAGCAACATCATCCAAATTGTAAATTGCTGTTGATGTCTGGGGAGAGGTAATTAGAGGAGCCACAGCAGCTGTCTTCTTCCTTAGCTCTTTGCAAATGCTGTGCTCTGTGTCACAGCTAATAAACATGCTTTGTGCAAAGTGCCTCCTGCATTGGCACTGCCACTGCTCCTTGGCACTCACAGGGAATATTGCTGTGCGTAAAATGTTCTGGTCTGCTGCATGGAGGAGCTCCAGCTCAGATCTGTGGGTGGGCAGAGCTCACCAGGAGCACGGGCAAGTGCCAAATGTAAGGAGTCTTGAAGGGAAGGGAAAAATCGCTTTAAGTACGATAACAAATTCCTACCTTTGCCATCTGCTGGAGATAACATGGATGACTCAGCTGTGTGTTGCAGATGGAGATTATCACCACAGTAAAGAGGGTTTGTGCTTTTACAGAAGGTGGCTTTGCTTATAGCTTGACTGTCCCATATGCTTGCCAGAAGTGCAGCTTGCTCCCAAACAGCATCTCTGTGGTGCTTGGAGGGGTAAGGGTGTGCCTGTGGCTTTCATGGATTTGTATGTCTGACTCCTTGGTACTCTGTGTGCCATAAAACTCCAGTTGGAGCAACCAGCTGGCTCATTTCCTCCCCTCCTTTGGTCCTGTCCCTTCAATGTGAGAGGCAGTAACTCTTCTCCCGGCTCAGCAATGCAGAAAAACTCTGATACTGTGCCCACCTAAACGTCACATGGGGAGAGTTAAATAACTTCTGATGGACTACAGCCACAGATGAGAAGGTAGCAATTTGTCACCATTCGCCCTGAATCCTCATTCCAGAATTTGAGGGCCCCTCCTTTGTTTGGAGGGATAATATTAGCTATTCCAGCTATGATAACAAAACACGTAAATCTCACTTTTCAAAACATCTTTTTTCCTTTAAATAGGAACCCAGAATAGCGGATTGAAAGTCAAGAATAATTCAATGAAGTTCTTAAATGAACTAGCAATCCTACAGTGGAAATCTGTTCTGTTCAATATTTTATTTTGTCTTGGAAATTGCAAACAATTGTGCTCTTTTATAATGAGTTCTTTGACCATGCTATAACCAAATAATTTCTAAAATTTTATAAGGATTTTAGCTCCAGGCACAAAGTAATTGAATTCCTCAATGATGAGCCTGTGCTAGAAATAAAAACACTTTAAAGTTTCACAGCTGACACTTCTTTGATTCTATATGCTTTATATATTGCTTTGCAAACAAGAGGTGTAAAGTGTGTGTAGCTGCCAGCCACTTTGTGTGTGCAGTAGTGAGTCCGTGCCATTGTTTGAAAATCAACCTCGTAGCGGGAAGAATATCTCTTATTTAAACAAATGCATCTGAAGGGTGATAAAGTAATAAGTTAATTCCAAGGTGGACTTTCTCATATCTTGAACTATGCACAGCACTAATATCTTCTTTACAGTTTTTTTTTCTTTTTGAATTGCATAGCCCAAATTACATATATTAAGATCTAACAAGGTCTTCACAGTTCACCTACATTTACAAGAGAAAAAAGCAGATGCTGTCAGGTATTACTATTTCGTTCAGGGTGAAACCAGGCAAGCCAAGGTTTTGGTTGACAGCACTTGAAGCTGATTTTAAGTAGAATATATGTAAAGCTATGAAATTGTATTAGGTAAAGACAGCATGGCACCCAATATTAACTTGTTACCGGAGTTCATCCGTGTTGTCTTTGTGTGTAAATTACCAGATGTGATTATGCATAAAGACTCAAAGCAGAACTATGGGTGTTTTGTTTGCTCCTCTGGTCTCCTTCTCTAGGAAAAAAATAGCCCCAGCCTGTGGACTAGAGTTGTACCAGTTCCATAACGAGCCAGAGGAGTTACAGAAATCGTTGTGTGGAAGACACCTGTTTGTTTTATTTTCTTACCTGACATATTTCACTGCAGCTGATGTATTGCATGCAGGAAGAAAGGTGGCTAAGTTAAGGTGCACCGCACTTCAGTAGGGTGGGGCAGATGGAACACACACCCGGAGCAGTATGACAGAAGTGATGGCTGGGAATGGTTCCTGTGTGATGAAACACCAGAGGCTGGCAAAGGGACACTTGTTTTGTGTTACACAGCAACTCTGCCAAATATAGTCATAACTTCTACACATAATACTTACAACAATGTTTGCTACTCAGAAGGTAACTATGTCCTTGTTTTTCAGTTCAGCAGAATTGTATACCTTTTTTTAATTATTATTATTTTTAAAGAGCAGAAAGATCTTACTCCAATTTAACCTGTGGGTTTTGGAACACCTTTGGTTAGACCTTCCTAATTTAGCTCCTAAGCAATCCTTAGGACTCCTCTATGGGGAACAACACATCGCTGTGTTCTGTTAGAGTTAGATTTGTTGCATGGAAGTGTTTCTAGCTGCTCTGACCCTGTGGATGTGTTTTTGATGTGGTTAGTCTCTTCTGACATCTCTTGCAATTCTGTTGAGTTTTACAAAGACCCGCAGATGATACAGGGAGAGAACCAGCACAGTGCTATTGATCCTTCGTAATGGCAAAAGAGTTGTTATAATTCCTGCCATAGAGCACAGCACTCTCTGATTTATCTCAAATGACACCAGATGTGGACACTATCTTTTGCTGTTTTTCTCCTCCCATGGTGCTGTATACAATCCTTTCTTGCTATTTAATGGAGTTCCCATTTTCTGTTTCTGGCGGTGAGGAGACATCAATTGGCTTACGTTGCATATTCGCAGTTTAGCAAAGCAGAATTGCTGCCACAGTTTGAATGTTGACTTCTGGGTGCTTGTCAGACTGTCACTATGGCCACTAATTTAATTTCACCTCTCATCTGTTTTCCCATGTGTTAAATTTATAATTATAAAGTAAGAAGGATTGTAAGTGTGCTTAGCAGAGTGGAGAAAACACAAAGGAAATCAAGGACATCTTGTCAGCAAGGTTAGAGTTTGTAATAAAGGATTGATTTTCGTTTCTTTAGATCTGTGTATTTTGGGGAAATTAGAATTGGGCAAGGACAAAATTACCATGGTTCATTTTAATTACCATTTTTACTTTAGACCTCTACTTGCACTATTAATGGTGAGTTGCAGTATTATATACTATATATCAAACCAAATTTTTTGTAAGAACGTAGCAAATGACACCTAATTTCAGTTTGGTCTTTTATTGTAGACCTCCTCACCACCAAGCTCGAGATTCATCTGAAGACTTTTGTGTAAATGTGGGAAGTTGAAGGTGTTTCTTTAATAAAACATGAAATCTGAACATGCATGCATGAGAAAGGAGGTCATAAAACACAAATACTTCATGGCCAGTACTTCAGTAGGCACATGAATATTGGTGCACAGAGCACTTCCAACAGAGAAAGTTCACCTGGTTCTGAAGGTTGCTGCAAATCATGACAGGCTATTCCCTTTCTGGCATCTACAACTTCACTTAAGATTGATTGCATTGATAGATGTCAAGGAAAATATATGAAGGAATCAGTAGCGTCTGTCACTTTTGACCTTGGGGCTTGAAATCTGAAGGTTATTTCTTGTAGTAGTCTTGTTCCTTTTCTTTCTTCCTTACTAGTAGCTTCAATAGCCTGTCTCAGAGATCAGGGGATTAATATAAGAAATTTTTTGTTTGTTTGTTTTATTCTTTTTGTGAGGATGGGGGATATTTGGTTTTTTCTTTCTCCTTGAAAAACTTTACTAAATTAAAGCCTTTTTTTTTTGCAAATGCCTGGGTTAAGACATAAAAAGAATAAAGACCAAAGTGTGTATTTGGGGCATTTAAATTTATTTTTAAGTATCAAAATATGTCTCAAAATTTACAGGACATTTTTACTTTCAGAGAATTCTAAATCAAGAGTTTAAGTAATTCAGTTCAAACTATGCATTTGAGAAATTCAGGTAATCCAGGAAAATAATTTGGATTTATAGATTCGTTAGAAACTAAGCTCTCTCACCCTGATGGCCAGGCACCACTAATCCTTAATTTTAGAGAGATAAGTTGAATTGTTCTAGACAAAATTAGCACTTAAACTTTTCCTGCGCTATTATCCACTAGCCAACTTCTAGTCCGTTTCTGTCTGTGAAATTAAGTGCAAAGGAAGGAAAAAAAAGGGAAAGAAAAGTAAAGACAAAGTTGGTGTTGCTTTTCCCCCTTCCTTTTTCAAAAGATACTGTACTCGATACCTAGGAAGAATAGGTCCCTTTGATAGTAAATGCTTGTATGCGGAAAAAAGATTTTCATCTCCACGTAACAAAACTTTGGTTCCTCCTGTATCTCAAGCCTAGACCTGAGGAAAGCTTTAACTCTGTTGGTCATGGCAACTTGAGGAGTTCATTGGTATTTAGTTTTCAGTTTGTGCGGGATCACAGAATCAATTACACTGCAAGAGACCTCTGAGGTCATGGAGTCCAAACTTTGACCAAACACCACCTTGTGTGTCAACCAGACCATGACACCAAGTTCCACGTCCAGTGTTTTCTTAAAGACCTCCAGAGATGGTGACTCCACCACTTCCCTGGGCAGCCCATTCCAATGTCTAGTCACCCTTTCTGTGAAGGAATTCCTTCTAATGTCCAACCTTAGCCTCTCCTGGTGCAGCTTGAGGCTGTGTCTTCTCATCCCATCACTGGTTGCCTGGGTGAAGAGGCCAACCCCACCTGGCTACTCCCTCCTTTCAGGGAGTTGTAGAGTGATAAGGTCACCCCTGAGCCTCCTCTACTCCAGGTTAAGCACCCCCAGCTCCCTCAGCTGCTCCACACAGGACTTGTGCTCCAGATCCTCCGCTGGCCTTGTTGCCCTTCTCTAGACATGCTCCAGCACCTCCATATGTTTCCGGTAGTGAGGGGCCCAGAACTGGACACAGGATTTGAGGTGTGGCCTCATCAGTGCCATGTACAGGAGGATGACACTGCCCTAGTCCTGCTGGCCACACTCTTGCTGATCCAGGCCAGGGTGCCCCTGGCTGCCTTGGCCACCTGGGCACACGCTGGCTCATGTTCAGCGCTGCCAACCAACACCCCCAGGTCCTTTTCTGCTGGGCAGTTTTCCAGCCGCTCTGCCCCCAGCCTGCAGTGCTGAAGGGAGCTGTTGTTGTCAAAGCGTAGGCCCCAGCACTTGGTCTTGTTGAACCTCATGCCTCTGGGGAGATTTAAATTAAAACCATTCAGTATGTGTAAGGTGAAATAGACCACTTCAAAGTTTTAGGCAATAGTATGAACCCGATATACAAATGTCTGCACATGTGGAGAGACCATTTTCCCATTGCACTTGAGCACTAGATTATGTGGCTCAAGTGGTCACGTTTGCACTAGAGTGCAGTTAATGTCTATACACTTCTGTTTTAAATGTCTTGGTGGTTTTGCTGCTGTCAAAGTACTCTACTATTACTTGAGATAAGCATGGGTCTTTTTTGTAGATTTGTTTTTTGCTTTAGAGCATGCTTTATTTTTCCATGTAGCCTAAAGTACAACAAAGCAGTGGCTTCAAAGTGCTCCAGAAAGGTTTACTGTGTTGTCAGTTGAGATTGGGCTGTAGCACCTTATTTACTCTTACATCTGTACGGAAGTGAACAATTTATAACAATTAATGATATATTAATATTACCAGAAACTGAATTTTGAGTGCCATCCACTATTGTGGCAGATCATATTTTGAAGGAACAGTATTTTATGACCTCTTGGACCAACCAAGGCCAACCAGCTTAATTCAGTAGTGAGTAATTACAATTACGTTTGTTATTTTTTTTTTAGCAGTTGCTTACAGTTCCAGTCAAACTGATGGAAAATCAGTTTGGGGCAGTGTGGGGGAAAGTGCTCTTTCTTTTTTTGTAATATATGTTATCAGACATTAGCCAGCAGTGCTGCCTTTTAGCGATGTTTGCCAGATTCATGCAAATGGGAAGACCAAAGTTGTGTAGTACACTTTCAATTACAATGATAAAAAAGGACAGGGAAAGTAATTTTAAGGTTGAAATAAGTAGAAAATGAGAGATGTGTGTCAAACATGAAAATTTGGCTTACTGCAGAAGCAAATAACTATGTAGAGAATGGAAAAAAAAATAAAAGAGAAGTTTATTTTTCAGGGTAAGGGCTCACTTTTTTACCAAGTGGAATAGCCTTTTCTGCTGCTTTGAACGCAGTGCTGAATACACTGTAGTGTAGGAGGACTGGGGTGGGGAGCATCTGGGGATGCCCAGTATGGCTTGGCACGAGGATCCTTGTGGCTTCCCACATAATCAATAGGACCTGTTGGTGACCTTTGGTTCTGGGAGCTACTTCTGTGCAAGAAACCCCAGAGTCTGGCATGTGTGACTCTAGAAATGATGCCAAACTGACCACACTAACAGAGTTGAGCCACCCTTTGTTCGCCTGGTTTGGATATTTGTTCTTTTGAAACCAAAGGTTCTTTAATAGAAATCATTTCTTACAGGGCTAAAACAATTTCTTCAGACCACTCTGAGCAACTTAATCCAACTTTTATACTGTCCAAATCCTAGGCACAAAAGTTTGTCGTCTTAAAATTTTACACCTTGTATCACTCAGAATTATTTTCAGATTCTTCTTCTCTGGTTGTTATGCTATTCTCACATTACAAAGTATGGGTTGGCTTTTTTTCCCCCATTCTCTCATTCCTTTAGCTTGTTTCCGTGTTGTATAGATCTTCTGTTTTCTTCTCCACACAAGGCTTCTACTTCAATTTTAAAAGTCATCCTAAACAACCCCATGTTGATGTTTGTCCATGCTGCACTTCCTATCAGTGTGGACATGTCAGGATAAATTCAGTTTTGATAAAACCTAAACAAGCAAACCACCTGCCACGCATCCACACACCACCCAACCTCATCTTCCCAAGCCTGCACAAACCCTTCTATTTGTCATCTTTTTCCTTGTTTAAGTGTCCTTTCTGCTGTACTGAATTGCAACAGTCTTTTTAGGAACCTTTGCTATGTCCAAGTATCTGTGCCCACAGACAAATGCTTCCAACATTTGTTTCCAGAGACTAGGCAATTAATATTGCCAGCCTTGTTTTTAGTTATTTTTCCATTCCCCTCGAGCTAAGCTCTGTGTCATTCCGCTGTTGGCCAAGTTTTATAACGAGCCTGTGGTATAATTGCTTTCTGTATCTCTCACTTACTTTTGACTTTAAAATCCTTCTGAGTTCTGTGCAACGTCCTCTGTGGCTGTCCCATTTTGGAGCATGGCTTTGTCATTGTGTGCAATTTCCTTGGGGCTTTCCCTGCTAACGCTTCAGAATCTCCTTCTTATCCAAGGCAAATCTACCCTGTTGTAGGAAGTACTGTGGAAGATTTACAAGGTAATACTCCTGCTTTCAATTTCAGAGAGAAATTAACTAGGTGCTGATAACTTTGCAAGACTTAAAAATCATGTCCTTGACCCATCCAGCCGCTAAAAGCATTCCTGTAGTAGGAATGCAGTTGTTTCTGCATTCTAAGTCAGGTTCTTCACTGTCCCCCTGAAATTCCCAGTGGTGTTCCATCACTTGCAGCACGGGGTTCAAGTTTTGTGGGGCAGCTTTGCACCTTCCCTGCTGCTGACCGAAAATGTTGCCTATTATTCTCAAGTGCTGGTGGATCGCGTGTTTTCCACACAAGAAAAAAGAGATAAACTTGACCTCTAACTCACAATTTGCTTCTGCATATTAAAAAAAAAATCAAAGACTTATTCAACAGGAATTAGGATGCTAATTCTCAATAAATTCCCACATGGGAAATTGAATGAAGGCTTAGAAATTATTTAGATTCTAATGCATGCTGCAGTGGCAGAGGCAGCAGCTTGAACTTCTTTTCAGTGATTGAGGAAAGCACTGCATGATTTTCCGCAGGGATACAGTGAGGACTGAGCTGTATGACACCAGTGTGAAGCGCTTTGCAGAGCTTTTAATTTAAAATTCATGTACCATATTTGTTAAATAGTATTGCTCGTGCCTGAAAGCGTTTTTCTGTCAAATAGCTGCCTTTGTTTTGTTTTGAATTTTATTGTTTTCTATAACACACATCTGGTACAGCAGAAATTATATTCCTTTAATAAAATACTTTTTCAAGAGCTCTCTTTTTGTACTAGCAGGGCAAACCATTACTGTCAGCAACTACTCTGGCAAAAACATGGGGTTTGGGTTGACACCAACACCAAAGGCACAGGTTTCAGACAGCCTTGTCAGATCTACTTTAAACAGTGCTTGACTCAGGTTATTTCTTCACTTGTGCACTGCTGTAGAAGGCTTTCCCTGCACTGTGCTGATTGTTCTTCAATACAGGGAAGCCATGAACATTCATGACTTGCACAGTAGCAGTTTGGTATCTTGCCTAGAGAACAGTCCTCCCCATCACATTTGGAAGTCCTGGACTTTTCCTTTTTTTTTTTTTTTTTTCTTTCCCCTCAGAGGCTTGTGTTCATGTGTTTTACACTATAGACATTGAGTTCTCTGAGTCATCAAGAACGGTTGCCAGCTTTTTATAAACATCAATCCATAACCTTATGGTATTTGCTGTGTCTTAGGTCAGGCTGACTAAATATGATTTTCTGTTGGGAATAGCAGCAATGAAGTTTGTCTACTGAATGTAATTGGAGCTTTTCCTGATCATCCCTGGCTTGATGTGCCGTTTGTGCTGATGGATTGAGGCCACAAAGATGCATAATAAAGTTCCTTTGGACAAGGCAAAGATATTCCAAGCTGGGACTTGAACCAGCAGCACATCTGCCATCCTTGGTGAACTTCACATGAGGATAAGATTGCAGAAGATTGACACAAGTCTAAATTTTTCACAAGGCAATGAAGCTTTTATGACTCTGCTTTACCTAGCAAGGAATAGAAGCAGGAATAGAATAAATGAGACAAACTCAACAGCCTCTCGTATTCAGATCAGTGACCAGTTATTCTGATGCCTTTAAAATAGAACAAAATTACACTAAGGGGGAGATTTTATCAAAATATTTGCATTGAAATGCTTTCTAATAAAGAAGCTAAATAATCTGATTTTCTTCAGTAGAAGAAAATTCCAAAGTGCAGAAGTTTCCCTGTGCAGTGTTCTTGTTCAGAGATGTTAAGACAATTTTAGTTAGATAATTGTTGTCGGTACATTAAGTGCAATGGATGACCTGATTATTTTTAGGATGTTAAACATCCTAAGAGTGCCAAGCTAAATTTACTGCCACACCAGAAAATAAAACCATGAGATGATCTGCCTGGATATTGTCTTAGTTTAAATGTGTTCTCAAAGCTAGCAACTGGGGGTTTTTTTGCATCTCTGCCCCTTTCTTCTCTAAATGCCTGTCTTTCAGGGGACTGTAGTTTGGGAAGTGTGGGCTAATGCTTTTGACACCTCAGATCCATATCAAAACCATGGTGATTGCAATTTTTTATTATTTCATGCCAGATGAGCTGTTCAGAGGCTCGTTTCTTAGAGGTCTCTAGATTACATCTGACACAAGTTGATTTCCCTTTTTTATAAAGTCTGTTGTCTGGGAACTCGGGCTCCTTTCATTCCTTTAGGCGATTTTTCCAGGTCGGGGCTGGGACATGTGTGTGGACTGTTTGAAAGGGCACTGACTGCTCTTACTGTTTCATTTTAGATGGGGCATTTTGATTGCCAGTATCAAGGCAGTTACAGCTGTCAGTGAAACAGCTGCTCTCAAACAATGAAAGATACCATCAACTTCAACGTTTATCAACAATCAGATCACTATCAATATAATATTTCTTTCAAGAACATCTTGCTTTCTTTTTACTTATTGCCTTCCACAACTATTCTATTATGAAAGGGAGAAAAAATATCCTATAGAATTTTATTGACCTCTTTCCTTAATAATTCAAAAATTGAGAGATTGGTGTTGTATTGGATGATAGAATTTTTGTCTTCCTATCAGCTCTTTTATCTATTCTTGATATTCCCAGGGATCACTTCTCCCCTGTTCCCTCTGTCTCAACACTCTTCCTTTCTAGTTTTGTATTCCAGGCTTTTCTTCTAAACAGGCTTTCCAAACCCTCAAGAGGTCTCATTTTCTCTCTCATTTCATCTTCACTCCCTCTCTCTTGCTCCTGTCCTGCTTGTCTTTGACTTGGATCTATTTCTTCATCACAAATTCTGGGTCCAAAATCTGGGCAAGTATCATGGTTTAACTGTGAAGAAAATTAACTCTACCCCAGCCCAAACCAGCACAGGGAGGCATTGAGCAGCTGACTTTGTGTGCCCAGCTCTGGTACTGCCTGTTGCCGCCCAGGGTGTGCACTGGACACCTTCCCTTGAGCAATTCAGCTGCTGCTTGTGTAGGAAAATCCCTGCCAAGAGGGCACAAACATCAGCTTCTTAGAGCTTGCAAACTGGCCTCAGTGAGGGGAATTTTCACAGTGAGGGCCATATAAATAAAGCCAGTTATTCTATAGCTCTCCAGCAACGCTTTCATCAAGTGATCTGAAGGACTCTTAATAACACTGAGACCTAGCTGAAGGAGGTGGCACTATACAGGTGGACGCAGTCAAGCATTAAAGAGGTGCTCTAGCAGACCATTAGTTAGTTTGGTATTCAATAGAAGTGTGACTGAGTGGCACTGCATTTATGTTATTTTTTACTAGAAGAGTGCAGGTTTTAATGGAGAGAGATAATGTTGATGTCTGGGTTTTCAGAGTGAAAGGAATTGATTCCAGTGGAGATGTTAATCCTGTGCCTATCTGGGTGGCCTAACGCTGTTTACAAAACGGGCATTAATTCACTGAATTTCAGCATGCGCACAAAATCTAGATTTTGCATTTGTTGCAATGCAGAAACATTTGTAGGGGCAAAGTTAAGAGGAGGAAATAATTGTTTATAGGCTAGGACTATTCTAGCTCTGCATCTGTTCCTGAGTCCTCATCATGAGCAGCACTTGGCAGATACATTTCTACCCTCCATGGGACAGGCACTGCATGTACTTTTTCCATCCTCTCTTTCCCGTGCTCTTCTCAGCTCTCCTCAGTGCATTAATACTCCCCATTCCTGAGATATGCATGCCTGATTTCTGTCCATCTAACTAAATTGTGAACATTTTTTCCCACAAATTAATCACTACCCAATCCCAATTTCATGTGTCTTTGATGCCTGGTTTTAATTGCCTTAAAGTAGAAAGCTTCAGTGAGCAGAAAAATTAAAATTGCAAAATCCTGATGGCTTTTTGTAGTTGAGTTATCTGCCTCCAACATCAGCCTAAAGAGTATGTTTTTTCTTGGGTTTCTTCCTTTTTTTTTTTCCTTAAGTGAATCAATGTCTTATTAGTTTTCCATTTCTGACAGAGCCGCAGGCTTAACTGCAGTGGGTAGACAACATTTTAGCTCCAGAACACGAAGCAAGTTCTGCATTCCTAGATTCTCAAAGAGATCTTGCAAGTCAGTGAAACAAGTCCTTTTGAACCAGGACTTGACTTAGGAGCAAAACTGCTATTTGGAAATATTGAAACTCCTAATATATAGCAGAGTTTCAGGGATTTCATGAAGGTGATAAAAGTGGGAATGAAGCTGATTGTGTCCAACTGAAAAACCAGAAATAATTTAGGACAATTCCATGACTTCCTTTATTCAATCTTCCTCGAAATCAGGACTTTTCCCATGAAAAACTTGATGTTTTCCCATACTGGTTTTTTGGACCGACCCCAAAACGCCTTCTTAGCTCTCTGCTCGGGATTACAGTAGCTGTCGTTTTTCTGCCTGAGTTCACACACAGCAAAGTTTGTCACAGGGATTGTTCTTTATTCCTGTGAGACAGCACGTCTTCTCCAGCCACTCTATGCCATGTCGTGGAAGCGACATGACTAGCAGAGCATCATCAGAATGCTGCTGGGAAAACTCTTCACACAAGGAATCATAGCACTGGAGTGTCTTTCTATCAGTGCTGCACAGCAGCATGGCTTCGTGAGAGAGTGCAGTTGAAAGATGAATCTGCTCAGACAAATACTGCAGGTCATGTATATAAAGCAAAGTAAAGCATGCTGATAAATTAATATCCTTATTTTTGGTTGCCTTAAAAATGCAAAAAGTGTGCTGCTTCTTTACAAATTGTTTGGGCTTGTAGAACTTAAGGAAGTGCAATACCAGAGCCAATGGGTCCCGTGTTTTCTCAGACTGAAGAGTAAAGTTACTTTGTGGAGAAAAATCTCCCTGGTGTAGAACAAGTTAATTAATTATTGAGTGGAAAAGAAGCTGTCACAGTGCTAGATTTCAAATATGAAATTTGTTGCCTTTTATCCACTTGGGGTTTTTTTCTAGAACTGATGTAACTCTTTCTCCCAGTATTGACTTCTTCTTAATCACTTCTGCTTGTAGTCTTCTGTAATAATTTACACTATGATCATGCTCAGCTATTATCTGCTGACTGCTAATAGAGTTTGTTTTACAAACAGCATTCATTGTAATGTAACTGTTCAGTACTGGCACAGCAAGCCATGGTAATAAATTCTGCAGGTTAATGTCATTCTTTACTCAGCTTTTCCTCACTTATCCATCAGAAAGTATTTTATTTTCTGTTCCTTGCCTGTGACAGCCCTAGTGAGAGTTATTTGGGTTAGTGAGGTTTTTTGGGGGTTTAGGTGTAAAAGTGATTTTGGTGGTTTTTTTCCTCTGAAATGTATTTTAAACATCCTATCCAAGTGTTCAGGATGTTCTTGAGGGGAAAAGACAGCCTATATTGGCTGTCTTTTTATACAGTTACCCTTTTTTACCATAATATTTTTTTAGAGTTGCAGATCCACGGGCTGCCTTTGGAAGGAAGAAAAGTTGGTAGTGATACCAAAGGTTTAGATCATCCTGTTGGTTTGAAAGTCTTGTGTTCCTGAAAATGGGGGACATCAAACATCACAAAAACCTGTTGCTCACAGCTCATGTAGCCCAGAAGCCTCTTAGTCTTCTTTCTGGGCCACTCTCAGGTCTTACTAAGCTCTGTCTGATGTTTGTTCTTTTCTGAATACGATATTCCTGGATTTCCTCCTTCTTGTGTCTCTTTCTCTCTCTCATATATGCATTATACCACATGCAGGAACTAGCCTTTTCTCTCCAACTCCCTAAAAAATTACTTTTTTTTTTTCCTCTCTTTTTGCTTGACTTATGAAGAGTGAGGGGGTTTTGGTTTATGCGCTGGGTAGTGCTTGTGTAGGTAGTTTATGTGGGTGTATGTGTGTGAGAAAGAGAGACTTGCTGAGTGTGATACTCTGTATTCTTAATCCTTCATCCTGGAATGACTGCTGAAGGGTGGCTTTGTGGATCCTTATTCCCTCTTGGAAAAGCCATCATTGTTATGCCAGTCTCATCCATCTTTTAGGGAATGCAGGTATAAAATTATTTGATGCATAAGCTCAGTATGTTTTCTACCACAGAAGGAGAAGGAAGGGAGGGAGTGTTCCTGCAGCTCATTAATCAGAAGGAGAATGAGAAATTGTAACAACTTCCCAGTCATTTACTATTTGCTCCAAAGTAAATCTGTCTAAATATTAGTGCACTGGTGATAGCAAAAAAAAAAA
>WEIT01032643.1:152903-178732 GCA_013389985.1 Dryoscopus gambensis | reverse complement strand
GGGAAGTGGGCAGGAAAAGAACCTTGTCATTAGCTTGTCACACGCTGTACATGGTAGACCAAAGATATATGTACTGTGGCATCTCTGTAATGAAAACTTGAGCAATAAAAATAGTTTCTGCTAGGTTCTGGAACAGGAACTCTCTGAGGAAACACATTAACAGTATTTCACATTACAAATTATTATTGCATATTCAGCTATTGTTTCAAATGAGAATTGTGTGTATTACACGGCAAGGGAAGGAAGACAGAGTTAGAATTCTTCTGTAAGCAGAATTAAGATTTTATGCGTCTGGCTATGTCAGTTCTGGCCTATAAATTTAAGTTAATTATTTACAGAATAATGAGTCTGTTGTACCTAGGGTGCTTGATGGACTTACACGCGTAGTTCAGCATACACTGGTAGTGGCTGAATATGGGAATCTCTTCACGTCCACTGTGCCTAAACAGAAGTAGTATTGTGGTGTGAAAAAGAGTCTTGTTGGATATATCTAGTGAGGAGTCATCTCCCATGTTGAACGTAAAGACCTCATGTTGCAGAGGTTGAGTATTACCAAATAACAGTATTTTGTGCAAATAGTTGTTTTTCTGCCATGCTTGAAATTTTTACATTAATTAAATGCTTTGTTTCGCGCACTCCTCTCTCTCCACTCAGGAGGGTGTGTGTTTGGAAAGCTGGTCATCTTCATTACCTGCTTACTTTCTAATTAATAATATGACCTTGCGCAGGAGGTCACAGCTGTCTTCACAACAACTTGGAAGAAATTTTAAAATGTCACTGAGGGTTTCTATATTAACATGTTGCCAGTAGAAAGCTAGTTGTTAGAATGCTGATTTCTTTTTCCTCCTCCAGCCTCCTTTCTAGAGGAAGAATGTTCCTACCTCTTCGACCCTTTATGATGCCAGGAAACAGCTTCCAGCCCTTCTCTCTGAGTTTTTGTTGGCTCTGACTGCGTAGTTCAGCTTCCATTTTCTGATTTGTGAATGAAGTGATTGATACATACTTGCCCTTTGAAATTTAATTTCAAGTATGCGTAAAAGTGTGAGAGAGAAAAATAATTTTCTTAGAGGATATGAATTCTTAGGGTATATAATTTGACAAGTCTTAGAGAAAACAATTGTTCCAGACACAGTGTGCAATTGGAGTTCATAGTTCTTTGTTTGCCCTATCAAGCATCAGAAAACTGAATCTAGGGGAAACTGGGTCCTATTTCCAATTTCTGCATTAGCTTATTTAAAGGCAGGAGAAAGAAGTGGTGTTGTATTTTAAGGTCCTTCAGTTTGCTGTGAAGCTGGCATGAGATTAAATGGGGTGAAAGTAGCACCCGTACGCTTTGACAAATCACTCCGAACTTAGAGAAGACCCAGGCTGGTGTTAGCAGAAACGAAGAGAAGCAAAGCAAAGTATTCAGCTAACACTGATGTCATTCTGCTGTTATAATTACTGCTTTCTGGAGACACAGCAGTGTCTTACCCAGCTCACCTTTGTTGTGGCCTGGCAGGGTGGGACGCTGGACACATCTGCCTCGGAGGAGGCTCCAGAGGAGCATTGCATAAAGCTTACATTTTTAATCTCATGTACTGCTCATATTTGTGCCTTAATGATGCTGCATCGAGACAGTAGGATGTCTAATCCATATCAGCAATGCATTTATATTTACATTAAACTCATGCTAACAGTATCATTAACTTCTTAGTGATATTATAGCACAGCATTATGAGTGTATTTTCAAAATGCTTCTTGTTGAAAGAGATTTGTGAAATACTTTATTGCTAGCCAGAAATGGTTCTAGCAAACCAGTGAAATGCACTCTAATTAAATGAAATTAGCTAATTTTCCTTTTTCTTCCACTGAGATTGCAAGCCACAGTGGCACCCACAGATATCCTACCTCTGTACTCAAAATGCCAGTTAGCTGTTTTCCTCTTCACAAGTGCCTGGCAGAGAGGGTCTGAGCCACTCAATTTACTTGCAGTCCCACATGCTGTCAGGATACAAGCCTGAAAAGTTCTGGGAGGTGAGAGTGAGGCACTGCTGCAGAGTGAGTAACTGAGGTGTTGATTTGCCATGAAGTTGCCCATCTGAGGCAGGTTAATCTTGCAGCTCAGGTGTGAATGAGGGCATCTTAATTAGCACTGCGCTGAAGACTGTGACAATTTTGTAGAGTCATTTTGTAGTGGAATGTGTCATTTTGTAGAGGAAATATGACTGGCCAATATATAGTTTACAGCGTGTTACAAAGGTGCTTGTCAGTGTCCAGCTGACTAGAAATAAAGCAGCTCGACTCAGAAGATAATACAAAAGGTTTTTGTATTTCCTCCTTTATTTCCTTCTCTATTTCTAGTGTTTAGAGGTTATGTTTTTCCTGTGGTGTCCATGATTCCTAAGAAACAAGAGAGATCAAAGTGGGCTTGTTGTGAAGACTGTGTTGTATCTTAATATTTCTCTTCCATGACCATTTGCAGTAGTAAGTGTTTATAATAATATTTGCAGGAAACACACATGGAGCAGATACAGTCTGAATCGAACCAAACTGACTTTAAAAGATCAAATGGCTGCAGAAAACATCCTTGTTGCTTTCTTACGTAAATGAAAACCTGTGAAGAATGGGTGCCATAATGCTGGGTTCAGCCATGTGTGCAAAACTAAGAGCTGGCTGCTGCAAGAGCGTCATCAGGTGTGCATAGCAGCAATTAAGTGGAGCATGAGGGTCTTAATGTTTAGATAAATGGGTATCTTATGGTGTGTGTCTTCAGCGAAGTAACATCAAGATTTCTCAGTGCCCATTTCAAGCCCTCTTGATTAGGAATCTGTCCACAGAGTTTACTAGTTTTTCAGTCATGTCTTAAATCAGCAGCCAGGAGTACAGCCATGTTTTACATGTGATTTGTCTTGCTAATATGCTTTGAAATATTTCGAATCAGGGGCTGTGTCTATATAGTGTTTTTTACATCTTTCTGTTTTAACATACGCAGAGTGCGGAACATAAGTTTGGTGAAAAAAATATGTGGAAGTATCTCAGCAAGTAAAGGTCACCCCCTGCCCCCCCCCTTTTTTTTTTTAATTTAAGAAAAGGGAAATTGTGCCCAGGTTGCCTTTGCAATTTGTATCTTCTGACTGAAATTTCAGAAAGGAAATTTCAGTACATCAGTTTCAAACAGCAACAGTCAGACAAGTAAATTGTGGGTATAAATGTTGATTTTAAGTACTCTAAATGCTGACTGCTAGCAGACTTTATCTTGTATATTGGGATAGAGAGTGTGAGCAGTTCTCTAAGGCAGAAAGACAAACTGCTAGAGGAACAAAGAAGTTATGCTAATAGTACGTGACATGGTTTAGCCATATATAATTTAATGCTTTGCCCTTCCGCAACACATTTCAAGTAAAAAATCAGCTAGACTTTATCAAATAATAAGTTTTTTATGACATCTTTTCTGTTGTCCCACAGATAGCTGATTGGAAGAAATGTTAAGAGACTCATCACAACTCTGTATTCAGAGCCCTGCAGTCTTGTGTCACAGTTGTGTGTGATATTGCTCGAATTCTTAATTTTTGAGCCTATGTCCTGCTGAATGCTCGTTCTGAACCTTGAAGAATTTTTGTCATCACACTGTTATACTGATCCTTTTTCTGGGGTTGTTTTGGTGGTGGTGTCGTTGTTCTCTATGAGCATTGTTTCTTTATCACATAATTGGGCCATGATTGGGATCCCATCCCTCAGCTGTCTAATTGCTAAAAGCAACATTTTAGCAAGGGATTTTCATGGCTTTAGCCTGATAAAATAGAGTAATAGATGGAATCAATGCAGTGTTCAGGTTACACTGTGGCCCAGAGCAGGTAAGATATCTCAAAATGCCTCCCAGGGTTCACTGGGATAGAGTAACAGAGATGTTTGTCTGTGTGAAATGAAACCTGCTCTAATTCTGCATGCTGGGCAAAGCTTGATATTTGGAGAGATAGCAAATTTTTTGATTCCTACAGAGGGAGTGCAGTACTCTATACCACCACCACCACTGAGGCTGGAGGTGTTTTCTGTCTTCATACAGGCTAGAAGAGGCTGAAAGACACAACCTGTAACAACTTCAAATTTCATTATTATTATCGTTTATCTCTCTTGCTGTAGTGATTGTCATCCTGTCAACAAACTCTCAGTGGTGGTGGTAGTGGTAGGCCCTTGCCAAGCTAGCACTAATTGCCAGCACCAGTCAGTGTATAACATGGATAGAGTATTTTCTTATTAGTTGGAAAGGTTCACGTGACCTGCTGGGTGGAATGTGCCTGGCCTTACACTGCTCATTACGTTTGCTGTTGCCTTGTATCAAAAGAAGGTAGTTGTCAGATATTAACACCTGACAATTTCACAGTATAGGAAGGGTTAGGTCAGACTGGGGACTGCTGCTTAGCTCTGTGTCCTTGTTGATCCCTTTTGTATTCCTCCGTCTCCTATCGTGGGGAGCCTTCTTTTCCCCCTCTCAGAATAAAAAAATAAATTAGTATCTAAATTTAAGAGCCCATTCCTAATCATTCTGAGAGTAGAGTCTCCTGCTATAAAGATTCTAAGATTAACCCAAATCTCTACTTATTGTAACAGCTATGGACATTCATCTCTCTCAGAAATTGCTAACATAAGTGTGAGATCAAACCAGGTTTCCATGAGTAGAACAAGTGTCAGGAAAGCTCTGTTCTGGAAAGATAAGCAATACCGGTGGTGCAGAGGTACAGTTGTACAGAACGAAATTTTGGAATCTGCTGAGCTCTCTTTTTATTCTTTAGCTCTTCACACACCATTATCTACTTTGTAGTTCAGTGTGATACTTCAGCATAACTTGAATCTTCACAGCACAGTGTGCTGGTGTTGAAAACTTTTGTGTCCTTAAGTTACGTACAGTTTCATCAAATCTCAAGTGGTCTTTGAAAATTCCTTCATTCCTTGCTCCTGACTGGATCAGTGGAGATGCGTTCACTTGGAATCTGCTGAATCAAGTATCCTTCCTTTTTACCATTTCCTTTTTCATTTCTAGTGTACAGTTTACAGGTCTCCCCCATGGCATTCCATCAGAAAGGCACACAGCAACTTGCAGGGCATTCAGCCTTCTGTATCACACTCTGCAGGCTGCTGGCATCTCGTGATGGATCCAAGCACACAGGTGAAGGTTTGTGTTGATGTGTAATATGGCTTGCCTCGTTTTCCATGTGCACTCAGAGTTGGCCAAACATGATAGCTGACCCAAACGTAAAAGCTGACTTTTGGCTTTGAGAACTCTTAAGAACACAGGACAGATCAGACCTTTCTTGGGCTAATATTCTGTTTCCAGGAGTGGAATAGGCTTTTCAAAAACTTTACATTAAGTTGATGCTGGATTATCTGCTTTTCTACGTCTTAGATTTTATCCTATTTTTTCTTAATCTAGTATTTTCTATAGCTAGAAACTGCTTTGAGCTTTGAAAGAATAAATTAATAAAAGAACACATTAGGAAGTTTTTTTGTCGTTAGTTCTTTTTTTATCTTTGCTTTATGTTGTAAGAAAGTTAACACGTTTTCAAGTGGTGGGGTGTTTCCTTGTCAGGCCCCTCCTTCTGTCCGGCAGAGCAGCCCGGAATACATCCTACTGCACACGGTAGACCCACAGCTTGGACCACTCAATCCCCTAAGAGTATCAGCATTGTTCTGTCTGGCTCCTTGCTGGTGTTTTTCTATCGTAGTGGTGTTTGCGGTGAGGTGAGTATTGATCCCTCTTTCTGGGGAAACAGTATTTCCAGATGAAACAGAAATTCCACCATGAAATGAAAACTCTTGAGATAGAAATATAACTAAGGTTGGTATATTTCTATCCATTTTTTTTCCATTACATTTTCATTGTCAGACAGAAATACATTTAGCCAGAAATTGTCAAATACTCATAGAATCATAGCACAGTTTGTGTTGGAGGGGACCTCACAGACCATCTAGTTCTAACCCCACTGCCGTGGGCAGGGACACTTTCCACTAGACCAAGTTGCTCCAAGCCCCATCCAACCTGGCCTTGAACACTTCCAGGGATGCGGCATCTGCAGCTTCTTTGGGCAGCCTGTGCCAGTGTCACACACGCCTCACAGTGAAGAATTTCTGTCTAAATCTACCCTCTGTCAGTCTAAAGTCATTCCTGTTGTCCTATCACTCCATACCTTTGTAAGTTTTCTTGTAATCCCCTCAGGTACTGGAAGGTGCTATTAAGGTCTCCCCACAGCCTTCTCCTCCAGGCTGAGCACTCCCAATTCTCTCTGCCTTTCCTCACAGAAGAGGTGCTCCAGCCCTTTGATCATCTTAGTGACCTCCTCTGGGCTCATTTCGACAGGTCCGCGTCCTTCTCATGTTGGGGTTCCAGAGCTGGATGCAGCACTCCAGGTGGGGTCTCACAAGGACAGGGTAGAGGGGCAGGATCCCTTCCCTTGCCCTGCTGGCCATGCTGCTTTTGGTGCAGCCCAGGATGCAGGTGGATTCTGGGCTGCAAGCACACATTGCCAGGTCATATCAAGTTGCTTGCAAGATTCCCAACAGTGTCTTGTTAACAAATCCTTCTCAATAATTTTAACATTAGGTGCTATTACAAAGATCTAATCCTTTTCTGACCAGGTAGTTTGAATGCCACGTGTTACAACTGGCAGCTTGTTCATTAGCGTTACTTGCCTTGCAGCTTGTAATGTTTGGAAGTATGAATAATCATCATTACTGTGCAAGAGCGCTTTGACAACTATTTGTGACAACTATTATAGCTGTGTGCTGATTTTATGAGGAGTGAGTAAGTGTCTGTAAGTGAGTTAACAGCTTAATCTGCTCCCTTTCTCCCAACGTGACTCACTAGAGCATTTCTGTATGCACTGCTGCCACCTCTCTCCCGAGCTGCTGCTTGATTGACAATAATCTGATCTCTCCATACGTGTGTTACCCTCTCTGTGCCATACAACTTTTGTCACAGTGCTGCTGCCACCGACTTTCAGATTCCCATGTGAGATTCCCCTGCAAGAGGATCTGACTCATAGGCTCCTCCTGAGATCTATTTAACACACTGAATTAAACTCAAGTAGTTCTTGCTGTTTGTTAGCATGTTCTGACTGACTGACTGGGACCTTACTCCTTAGTCTTGAGATTGTAATATTAGATGTATACATGCTATATCACAGATTTATGTCACTCCAGGGTCCCAATTGCTTTTTATTTTGGGGTGGTTTTTGCTGACTGTGTCTCCATGAAAAGCTGCAGAATACGTGGTGTCACTTTATAGCATGTCCTTAGTGTGCAAATATTTCTCCACTTGCTTTCTTAGCAATTCCTCTTTTTGTAATAATATATTGTGCCCTCTGCTGTGCATACAAACAATGAATTCCAGTGTCATTAACTGAGCAGCAAAGAGAACAAAGGGCTGCATCCAGCTCGGCTGTTGAGCTACTGGATGAGCCTAAGCAAGGCTTTGTCTTGGTTTCCTTAGCCTGGAGATCCATCAGGACCTTGTTAAAGATGATTTGGGTGTTGGACCATCCAAAGTATAAACATTTGGCTGCCATGTCTTTCAGAAATGATCAAGTGCTCATGTGTAGTTTTGAAATAAGGCCTTAGTTAGGACTTCCTTTGTTTCCCAGAAATCGTTCTCTTGTGGTGCTGTAAACCATGTCTTTGTATCTGCTAAATCTGCCTGAGTTTTCGGTTGGCCAACTAGCGATGTCACACCACTTCCACAGGCTCCAACCTCACTCTCCACTGACTGTTCCAAGGGCTTAAGTTCCTCACAGAGATCTCCCAGCTTATATCCTAAGCTTATGTCAGTTCTTACCTTCAAATCAAATTATGAACCTGAAATAGTAGGCATTTGTGAAAACCCTGACCTAAGTAATTCTTGCTAAATCATATCCAGCCCAGCTGGAGATGAATGAGTAGCAAACACCAAAGCTAACAGGAAGGTACTCTACTAGTACAAGGAAATTCAGCACAAATGTTTGTCCATTTTTAAAAGGGAAAGCCAAAAGTAAAGGATATTGTTTTTAACTTGAGTCCTCACGAGCAAAGCCTAAACTGAGATCCGTTTGCATATTCTTACTGCTTGGGAAGGAGAAGTGCAGCCAACATCAGAGCAGCAACAAGGCAGGGACTCTTTACAGAAGTGAATGTGATCAAATGCATGTCCTGGATGTGCCCGAGGGGCCTGAAAAAGTAGGCTGATGTGTTTGTGGGGTTGGTATACAATGTTTATGACAAATTCTGGTGACTGGGAAGGAGGCTGGCAAATTTCTGATGACTAACAATAGTAAGTGTTGTATCAGTTTTTTGGAAAGGCAAGAAAGTGGAGTATTTTGGATCTCATCAACCCCATTCCCATCCCTGGAAAGGGCCTGGTGCACATCTGCCTAGAGTCAGTTGGACTAAATGACTTCCAGCCAACATTTTTATGATTTTGTTATCTGAAAATGGAACCCTGATCTCTGATTTTCATCTCTTCATTTCAGCTAAAGCTCTGTTTCGCATCCCCGGCTTTGTTCTACTAAATGTTGTATACTCCTGATGGGCCTCAAATTTATGTTTTTCAGAATCAGAATTCCTATGAACTTTCAGAAAAGTTAAGGTCAGGTCTGAAGCGACACATTGCAGCTTAGGTAGCTTCTATTTGGTCTTTATTATCCTTAGCAAATCAATAATCAAAAGTGAATTTCTTCCTTTCTGTGAGATCTTTGAATTTGGGTGCATCTAATTGCACATCTAATTTGGGTTCACCTGGGAAGAAAATAAAGGCAGGGAATTTCATATTTTGCAGAGGTCAGGACAGATTGATCTCTTTTCAGTTAATTGTGCCTTAACAATTATTTACTGTGTTTAAGCGTTGATGTTTTTTCTGTCTTTCCCAAGTATTGTGCAGTGGCTGTGTGCCGGAGGCAGGCTGCAGAGCTGGGGGGATCAATAGCCTGGCACACCTGACACTCAGGTGATATGCAAGTATAAAAACACATACTGGGCTTCCAGAGCACAGTGAAAGCTTATGCAGGCTTATTTATTACTGCTTTAGGTATAAAAATATTAAGTTTCCTTTTTCCAATTACACGGTACAGTTCTATCTTGTTAAAATATTTCAAAATAGACTTAGGCATTAGTAGCTCTGAAATGAGGAGAGACTTCTCAGTTTAATGAGAAGGACATTTTTATTGCTGTTCTTACGCTTTGATTAAATAGAAGATATAGAAATTTAAGTCTGATTATATTTTCAGGATAACATAATTAACAATAATATGCTCTTTTCCTGATCCACTGAATGCATTTGAGAGATGGTATTTGTGAAATGTCAGTGTCCTCAATGAAATGAAGACAGTGTAACTATGCCCAAAAGTGAACCTCACATTCCAGGCCTGTTTGCACTGACACCAAGCTGCTGCCCCAGCACTCTCGTGCTGCACTTGCTGAGCCCCTGTCTCTTACACATCTTTTACTGCAGTGTGGAACATCAGGGGACACAACAAGGTCGGGGCTCCTGCCAGCAAGGTCAGAGCAACCCAGCCCCAGACAAATCAACCTGCACGTGAAATGAAAATAATTAGTACTGTAAGGTAGAAATTAGCTGAAAAAGTTGGTGCCAATGCTGACTTTCATTCTTACACATCCTACACCACCTATGCCCTTCCAAGTGCCTTCCTGGTGGTGTGCTTTAGTGGAGACCTCTGTGTGCTCGGAGCAGACAGATGGATGGTCTGGGTCCTGCACTGGCCGTGCCAGGGCTGCCACTGCTCTGGGGATGAATGCCATGTGTGGCACAGCGCCAATCTCCCTAGGACACCCAGCTGAGGGGGCAGGACTCTGCACAAGGGCCTGCAAAGGAAGGCTGGTGGCACAAAGGAGGAGTTCGCATGTGACGTGGCTGTGGCCCAGAGCAGATGAAGCCATGTGTCCTGTGACAGGCCACCTTTGAATTGTAGGTGTGCTTGTTCCCTGAGAGCACGGCTGGGACAGGACTCTCATGGGAGTTATTGCACTAGATTTGTGCCATGTCTTGACTGGGAATTACCCAGACTATCCAATTCCAGAAACAAACCTGCTGCAGGAGAGGAAAGATATTGTTTCCCAGCTTTCTGTGCAAGTTCAGTGAGAGAGTGGCTTTATTTTTTGAAAATAAAAATCCCCAAGAAAACAAAACAAAAATGCCAGAAGAGCTGTGCTCTTATTGATCAGCTTCAGTGTGATACCAGTGCTGCTGGCTCTGTATTTATGTTCCCTCCTGCCCCATATATTGCAGTTCTATCAACAAGAGTGATCTGTGAGGATGGAGACAGGGAGAAAATACCCACAGGGTCAGCACGTCATTGTGAAGGAGAAGGAAACGTGTTTTATCAAATCCTCAACAGCTT
Organism: Dryoscopus gambensis; assembly: GCA_013389985.1. Classification (NCBI taxonomy): domain Eukaryota; kingdom Metazoa; phylum Chordata; class Aves; order Passeriformes; family Malaconotidae; genus Dryoscopus; species Dryoscopus gambensis. The sequence continues at coordinate 168,371 of WEIT01032643.1, read as the reverse complement.
GATCTGCTGGGGATAAATGTTTTTCCCTTACTGCTCTTTGGAATCCTGGTATTCTTCATCCAGCATGATCCCATGGTGTGCAATTGAATTGAGATTCATATGGTGTGGATTGCCATCACAAAAGCATATTTGAGGAGAATTGCCTGAACAACTTGCCATCTGAGGGGAGATGCTTACAGGATAAATGCTTTTTCCAGCCTCAATTACCTTCAAAAGTAAGTCAGAGGTTGCCATATCGAATATACCAAACTCTGCTGGGTAGCTGCCAGAATATCAGTGATCTCCTTGTCCCCACAGGCAGGACTGGCTGCACCAGCCGTGACTCAGGGCGGGTCTGCCTTGATTTAGTCCTGCTTTTTCCTAAACAGCCTTCGGGAAGTGCTTTAACTACAGGTGCTCTAGGGCTGTATATCAGTGCCCTTTGCCCTGAGTTCTGCTACAAACATCTTTTCAGGGGTGGTGGCAGAGTTTTGTTTTTCTATCTCACGTCATTACAGAAGTGATCAGATTTGGGACATTAAATGAAAGCCAAGTGAATTCTCACACTGGCTTTTTAAGAAGTATATGATCTTTCACATGCTTCACTAGCACATTTCAATTTGCAGCTCTGAAATAAGGATGGGCAGGAGTTACCATCTGTAACTAATGCCTTCTTGAATTGGAGGTTAATAGTCAGATTGCCTTAAAATATCTGTTAATTTTTAATTGTTGATGGAGAGTAAGGCTCTGGTTTGGGTTCTTGTATATGATTATCTGCTCAAGTTCTTGATTTTGTGTACCTAGTACCCTTAAGTAGTCCATGAGCTTTATGAAGCATAACTTTTGTATAAAATTTTATTTTTATTAGTCATATTTCCACTCCCTCGTATTCATAAATCATGCATCTGGCTTGAAATGAATACTACTGGCAAATGCTATTAATTAATTCACCTCAAGGTTTTAAAACCTTACCTCACATTTTTAAATGTTTTTTCCCCAAAGCGATGATGACCAGAAACTTTTAAAGATAACTGGTTATTTGACATTGAGAAAGACATCAAATACTGGAAGATTCGTAATGAATTCATGGTGAGGCAGAGCACTTTGGAGATGTAGATGACTACACACCTATTACATCCACTTTTCTAAATTATTAGTAAGTAGCTGTGTACAGAAAGTGTCACTCAGTAGTTGCTCATTTTCACCTTCAAGCATCTGTCTTGCTCGTAGCCCAAGGGGTGTGTTTTGGGTACAAATGAGCCTGGCTGAAATGTGGGGATTGAGCACAGTATTTCCTCCCTGTAACAGAAACGGTTTGTACTTAGTGCCCACTCTGTTGTTTGTGCTTTTCTGCTGGAAAACCAAACACATTAAATGACCAGCAAAGTGATGTTTGTACCCCCTCACTGCGGGGCTGGCTGCGCCTCTTGGAGTGCACACACCGTGGTGGTCACACCTTGTGACACGTGTCACTGCCACAGCACAGCCCAGTGTTTCATCCCTGCTGCTGCTGACACATGGCCACATCTGGAAAGACCCAAAGTGATGTTTTAACAGTGTGTGCTTCATTTCTGTGCCAGTGCATAATGCAGGTAACATGCATATAAACCTGATGAAAGTGGTGATCCTTCTCCGTCTCGATCCCAGAAATCTGGGATAATGGGGGAGCAGGAGTAGTGTCTTAATACAGTGCTGTGTCTTGAAGATGCTGTGGCAATAGAAATACCAATAATTTAAAAGTTTCAGTGATTAGGCTGAAGTTTATGCTTGCTCTGTGTGCTGTGTAAGGACTTAGGATTTTATAATTTTGTTTTCCAGCTATCTGTCCATTTACATGGTTCAAACTCCAAGGAAATATTGAAAAGCAATTAGCCTCTCAATATGAGATGCAGCCTTTTTTGATGCTCTGGGGTTTTCTTTGTTTGGTTGGGTTTTTTAACAAAGGCATGAAAAATACCTTTATTCTTTGATCAAGACTGAGTTAAAATTGTTTTCTGTTAACAGCAGAGGAAAGCAAAGTTAGGTTTGTTCTCTTATTCTGTGCACCTTGCAGCACTTAGAGTGTTTATAGTTTCCAACTGTACAGTGGTTTACACTTCCTATATTTAATTTTAGCCTTAAAAATATCCGAACACCTAACTCCCAGGAGAAAGAAAATTCCGTGTAAATATCTGCAATCAAGGAGATGTGGTATTAAATGTGATACATGAAATATATCATTCTGATATAAAAGTATTCTTTGCTTGCTGGCTTTAATATGGTATTAGGCTACAGCGTCAGCAAAACCTTTGCTTTTTCATTTAGTGCGGTATCTCCTGTCTCACAATGCAGCCTGGTTCAGGCTGTAATGCCTGAGCAAGCTATCTAAAAATCTGCTGACTCTGGTTATAAACACAAATGGTGTGTGATTTAAAACTAACAGGAAGTGCTGGGCTTTCCATCCCTCCAAATAACCATTGAACTGGTAAGTTTGTGTCTAGGTACCACGACAGTATAAGGCTTATAACCATCTTTGCCACCTTCTGCAGACACGAGAAACCAAGGCACAAAGAGCAGAGGCAATTTCCTAAGGCTCTACATGCCTGAATGACACCACCAGATTTGACTGTATTTTTTTTAAGCCAGTTCTCCTTTCATAGGTCTCTGCTTATCTTTACCTATGTTTTTTACTTAGTTGTCTCTTCAAAAGCAATTTCTTTTTCTTCGGAAATTGTTGGAGGTAGTGATCAGGTTTCAAAATCTTGGATCCAAACACTTGAACACACTGGTATCAGGATATTGAATGGCTCTGAATTCCCCTTTGATGGGTCAAATCCGGATGATCAATGTGAACATCTCACACTGTTTGATTGTATTTTAATTTACATTCTGATCAGATGGCTGGCCATTTGAATCCATCTACAGTTAGAGCTGATTTGAAAGAAACATCAAGTACACATGTCCAATTAAACTGAAGGTATCGTGCAGCATATAAATTGCAATCCGTCATTCTTTTCAGCCTTCCTAAAATTCACTGGCTGTATTTAATTCAGAGCAGCTATCTTTGTGATTTAGGAATGTACAACAGTAGGGCAGAGGAGGAATGAGCACAGCTCTCTGGGGTGCTTAGCCTTGGCGGTCTCAAAATGGGTCTCAACGTATTTATGGTCAGCTTAGCAGTGGAATGGGCAGCATATCATTTCTCTGCCCTGCTTTCCTGCTGTAACCACCCCCTGTCAGCCTGGGGCTGCTTCCCTGGGCTCTGATGGACACATCTGTCCTTACCTGCACTGCATTCTGCTACCTTTACAGGTCGTATTTTGTATACATCCCAGGACATAAAGCAAAATCGGTACCTAATTTAAAATGTCACTTCATCAGCTTCTTTGCCCTGCTTGCTCATGGTCAGGAGTCCCAAGTGGCTTGTCTGATAAGCATTCCAAAAATAGACTTCAATTCTGTTTTTTACTAGATGTGTTCTGTAAAAAGATGATGAAGGGGAGATGATGTGGTCAAGCCATGTTAATGCGAACAGAGTACCTGGCTTGGAGGGGAGGGCTATGAACTGCTAAGGTCTGTGCTCACCTGGGAGGGTGAGGGAGGAAGCTGGTTACACCACACTTTCATATTCCTTTTTTTGTATGCATACCCCAGATGTCTTTACCTTCGTGTTTTGTTTAATATTACTATATCCCGTTAATGATGCAGAAACATGCAGATTTCTGAAAAGATCCATCTAATCCAAATTGTCAGACTGCACAGTCATGCTAGAGTTCTCATGGTCACCTGTCGAGAGAGAGCTTAATCGGAGCAAAAAGCTGATTTTTTTCCTCCTGGCCTTTTGCTAGTGTGTCCCTGGCTTGCATTGACTGAGTATTTAGTGTGTAGCAAAATCCTCTAAAACACAAGGATTAGAGGGCTTGCTTTGAAGAGAAGTTGAAGTAGAAACTACTCCCCAGACTGTAAGCGAGAAATTCTGGCTCCAGTGGCCTGATTCATTGTAATGTTTATAAATAGTACCTTAAGCAAAGTAAAAAATGGGAATTTTAGCCATCCTACCATTTTTCACCAGCATGTTTAAGACAACAAACTGGGGCTAAGAAATATGCAAAATGCTTTCTAATTAAAGTAGTTCAATATACTAAAGCTTCCTGGTGCTGTAACTTTAAGGTACAATATGCATTTAATTATCCCCAAGGCAAAAATTACTTTCAGAGTGGTGTAGTTCTCCCCATACACAGAATAATATGGTTTACTGAGCTGGACCAGGTTTTAGCAGGCCCTGCAACAGCAGTGATTTTAGTGGCTCCTTGGAGATTACAGAGTAAACATTTTAAAATCTCATTTATAGGAAATGCTTTATTATGGTTTTGGTCAAGCCCAATTTATTGTTAACAGGATTATAAGTGATGTAAACTGAGGGTTGTTCCTGCTGGGTATTACGCATCCTCTGCTCCCAGTAAGGTTGACCAAAATTCAGCATCTTCATTAACTACCTTATGCAGATGCATAATCTTCTCACAAAAATAACATTTTATTATCTTGCTCCCCCATAAATAAAATGTTTTATCCCAAACTAGCCCACCTCTTGTTTGTTAGGATTTTTTTTTGCCTTGAAATTAGAACTCAACAAGGTGTGGAACACGTAAAACTGTCTAATAGCAGACATTGGTTTGCTGTTACAACTGCCCTTTAAAAGTCAATCTTTTCTCCATCAGCATTTAATAATCAAACCTCTTAAGATTTTTCAGGAACAGGGTCTAAGTTTCTTCCTAAACTTCCGAGCAAATTTTAGCTTTATATTTTTAGTTTAACTGCCAAAACCCAGGCACAATATTTGTTCTTTCGAATTCAGTTTGTACTGCTGAAACATATCCTTTTTTTAGACAAAGAATCTGAATCTGGGTAAAAGTTGGACTCCTGCTGTGTATTTCTGGGCTTTGTCCTTGTGTAAAATGACCTAAAAAGTTATATTGACTGAAGATGTGCACAGCCCGGAGCAAAGACCTTACTTTAAAATATCTTAGTATTGCCTTAAAATGACCAGTAGATTCATCGAGGGACATCAAAATGTTCTGTGTGCTGTATTTTTTATTTACCCTTTGCAATTTAATTAAGGAAAGGGGTGGAAGCAGGGCGAGAGATTTCTAAAGCTGTGGTTCCCCAGAGCTTTGGGAAGTGGGAGTCTACAGCGGCTGTTGCTGTCACTGTCAGATTGAAGTGTTGGAATCCTGTCTGTTCAGGGGTCTTTTATGCCCACTTGTTCCTGAACCCTGCTGGGACTGTGTTTGTTCTTGCCAGCTGATCATGAGAGAGGATCAGTGACTTACACACTTCCTTCTGCTGGGGCAAAATTCATGTATGCAATGTACCTCGTGGTACAGTAATTGTAACTGCGGCCTGTCGTGGCTGAAGGGGGCCAGACAGGGTCAGGTCAGATGTAAGCAACTCGAGTGCAAACTCAACCCTCTATTGTGCAGAAGTTCAGGGTTTGTAGCTGACCTCTTTTTAGAGAAAGTAAAGTTTTACTTTCATGTTTCTGGTTCCTTCTGTGACCAGGAATTGAAGGACTCCAAGCTAGGATTTGGAAGGGCTTCTCCAGAAATCTCCGTCTCCATTTTACAAGCAGAAATACTTGCACACATTTACACACTTCTGGGAAGTCTTTCCTTGAAACCTTGAAGCTGTGATGTATTTTAATCTGTTGGTGTTACAGTAAATGTTTTGGAGATCAAGCCGAACTGTAGCAAGTTCTGAGCTGTGTAAATTTTTTAATCAAAGATATTTTCTCAAAATGTGCAGTTTGACCATGAGTTCCTCTGTGACCATCCTTTGGAAATGATCACTAAAGAACAGGTTACACTGGGTGTAGTGGTGGTTTCTTTTCTCTCTAGAATTCTTTCTGAAAGTTTGTGTAGCTATTTGGACACTCTGTTGTTTAAAAGGAAAAAGAGTAGGAAATGAGATTAATCAAGCTATTTGCTACTTCTCTCTTCATTTGCACAAGCTGTTATTTTATTATTTTTTCACATCAATAGAGTTAGCTTAGTCGAAGGAATTAGGGGTTTGTTTGTGATGCTTTGGGATAGGGCTAGCAGAAGTTCTTGGAAATAAGAGCTTCTTTCTTCACGATTTGTCACTTGAATTCATATCAGATGTTCAAATAAACAACCTCCAGATGTCCCACCTGAGATCTCGGTCCCCCCTCCATTTCTTCACTCTTACTAACAGAGAAGATGGTCAGGAATTAAACCTTAATGCTTGAATTCTAGTCAGCTGTGGTGTGTAAAAAGCTATCCTTTTTTCCATGGCAGGAGGAAAGGAAAACAGCAACAAAACCCACTTGTGCTTATCCTGGCATTAAATAGATTATTAAATCCTGATACTAAACTGATTATTTCCAAATCTGTAGAACAGCTTAGTAAAGTACTTGCTTGTGTTTATGTTCATATTATAAATTTGAAAAAGATTAATTTTCCAACTCACTGTCTCTTAAATCAAATAATCATCAACTACGGAAAATTATGCAGAGCTCTTTGACTGTGCTATTGATGTTGTTTTTATATTTTGTGTGGAAAGTTCATCACCCTTTCCTCTTGCATCAGGAAGAACCTGCAAGCACATAAATACATACAAGCAAAAGTAAGAAGTGATTGTGATTTTTTTTTTTGTTTCTGTGAAATGTTCAGAATTATGGGCAGTGTCAGTATAGCAAGGGAGGAAAAAAGCATATGACATCTTTTGTTCCCAAGTACTCTGGGCACAAATATACAAATAATGTATACAATTAGCTAAAGTCTCCCGGGGTTTGCATTGATGAACCCAAGTTCTGCATATCTCAGATTAATTTTCTTGGTTTATGCAATGGTTTTTAGAACCTCACTGCAGTTGGTGATGTTGCTGGTCTAATGAAAATGGATAAATGTTAACCTTGAGAATGCAACAGATGAACAGGTCAGACAAAAACCAGTTCTCCAGTTTCTCATTTATGCAGTGACATTTAATTTGAAGCATGTCTTATGCATTTCATTCTCTATCTGTACCTGGTATTTACCCCTCTCTGAATTTTTCTCTTAATTACTGCAGATATATCTAAAGTTCTCTCTTTTGAGTGCTCCTTAGCCTGTTATGAACAAATGCAAAAGCATCGGGTATGCCAGTTTTAGGCTCTTGGTGCCAGTATGCCTCTACGGAGAATCCATGAGCAGGTCATTGCATCTGATGCCCTCCTAAATTGAGGGCATGCTGTAGCCAAATGCCCAGCCTTTGGACCAAGTGCCATCTCTTCAAACCTCCCAAAGAATGGACACAATCCTCAGCACACCAGTGAAGGTTTGGTCACTTGTGGCTCTAAAGAAAGCAACAGGGAGTACCTAATGCACACAGAAATAGCCTGTGAGCAGGGTTTGTGAACATGCCCAGCCTTTAGGAAGTTGAGGAGGGCTTTGCCAGCGTGGAAGCAAGACAGTGAACCTGATGGAGCTTAGTCCAGTGCCTGCGACTCGGTGCATGGCTCAGCTCTGCCGGGCAGGGTGCTGCCCTGACCACTGCAGCAGCATTTCCCACAGCTGTCACTCATAAAAATGAGGGCAGAGATATCACTGCTTTGTCCACCAGCGGTTCAAGGCCCTCCTAATGTGAGACTGGCCTGCCTTTGTGAGTTGTGCCATGGTTAAACTGCATCCTACTGGTGGGTCAGTTCTGTTTTGCAGGAGACAGACTTCGGCTCACCCATCTGAAGGCAACCTCTGCCTCATACTGCTAAGTACCCAAATCATCAGAAGAACACAAAATCCTCTTAAACTTTGTCTGCTGAAAGAAAGGGATCACTGTGGAGGTTTCATCTTAGTGCACTGTTTCCAGAGGAAGACACAAACAGATTCTGGAGCTAAAAGTTGTAGTTTTTATCAGAGCTGCTCAGAAAAATTGATACTCTGAGGTTTTGTGAAATACTGGATTTTGACAGAAAAATATAAAAGTTTGTGGAAGTTTTCAAAAAACCTATATACCATTTTTTGACTACCTCTAGTTTGTGTTTAGACTAATACGATGAATATTTATAACTTTGGGGCCTCTTTTTGTAGCCCAAAGCATTTAGAGGTATTTAAAGAGAAAATTTTAAAAGCATACCTAGCAGAAAAGCGTGTATTTCAAATCTTTTTTGAGCAGAAGCAGGTAAGTAATTAGGTGTGCATGTATGAGACCTGTCCCAAACCACAAACCAGAGAAAATAATTAACCTGTGAACTTTTCATGTGTGTGCTTGGCCTGAGACAACTACTTATCATGGAAAAACTCAGACTAGATGGAAATCTATCCCCCAAAATTCCCAAAAATTGACATTTAGGAGATATGTTGGAAAGTAATCTCTATATTCATAGTTATTGTAAGCTTTTTATTAATAGATTCTGGTATACAGGAATTGGAGAAGTGCCATGTATCATTCTTTGCCTGAGCTCTTATCCAGTGATTTTGTCATTCCACAGTTTCATTTTACTGTGTCTTTTCTTTTTTGGGGGGAGTGGAAAAGGGGATTGTCTTCTTCAGAACAGATTCTGCTGGCATCTAAATTTTCCAGCTGAATAATATGTTCATAGGAAAAACTCTCGCTTAAGCAGAGCAGCATTTCTTGAAAAGGAATTATTTCTTATAAAGATCTTGGCTGGCTGTATTGTAGAGCTCACTTGAGCAGCAGTTCGGTAGACAGGACTTAAGGAAGCACCAGGGACATTTCTTATACCTCTGTAATTTTCCTTTTATTTTTTTTAATTGACTGATTGAGATCACATCCACTATAATTTTGGCATTGTAACTCAAGGTTTGATTTCCTGAAAATAGTTACTTACCTTTTCCTTCACATGAAATTGACTGCTGGCATGGTGAGTAGTTAATTCCTTGTCCTTATGAAAAAATGCACTGGCCTGATTGCAATCATTCTGCTTTAAACATATGTGTGAACATCATTAAATATCTTGAAAGAGTGGAAAGTCATTAAATATCTTGAAAGACAGGATATTCAGAACTACATAAGATTCTTCTCTGAGGTGATTCCTGCTTTTCCTAGAGCTGTGTGGAAGGAGTTTCTGTTTATATGCTAAATGCTAGAGCTTCTGCATAGGCAAAACACCCACCCAAACTGCTTGGCATAAAACAGTTTTTGTTTGCAAGATCTCAGCTTTCTTAAATATGGAAAAACAAGTCTCTTTTTAAATGACGGGGAGAACAAATCATGTCAATAGTTTTTCATTCCGTTTCTGTAGTGTGATTTTTCAATTTAGGGGTGCTATATTTTTAAGTACAGCTGTTGTGTCATTGCTCTGTATGTTGTAATACAGCTCTAAACCCAGACTGAAACAGTTATGGTTGTTGGCCTTTTTTTACTGTTAGCATGATTGAAAGCAGAATCTGTCATGCTTAATGCATGGTAAGCCCAAACTAGAAGCCTTTATTCAATGTTTAAGATTTCAACAATAGAAACAGAAGACATGTTAGATTTAGAGTTAGATTAGATTAGATTAAATTAGATTAGATTAATTTAGAGTTTAGATTAGATTAAATCTCTCCTTATACATTTAGGACTGCAGAATTCAGTTATTTTGGAGGTGTCTGTAATTTTTCTCAAGTTTTAAATTCTGTGCTGCTAGTAATCACTTGTACACTTCCAAAGCAGGATTTTCCAGTATTTTGGTGCTAAAATCCCAAACCCTGGTTTGTCTAAGAACTGCTGAGGAAATTTGCACATTCTTTTTACCCCAGGTGCATTCATGCTGACTTTGTAAGATTAGAAGCTAATTTGTACTGCTTGAAGTTCTGCCTTATCCATATTCCCTCATATAGAATTTTTCTAGGCAAACAAAGAAATGGAGAGTTTTTAAAAGTTTGAAATCGATCGGCATTAACAAATCCTGCCTTGGTTTTCAAAAATGAGTGATAATTCTGACCACCCAAATGCTGATCTAAATCTTATCCTATGGCCTATATGTCCCGATCTTTTCAGAACTCTTGGTGGGGCTGAACAACTCTCAGCAGCTTTCTAGAATTCTGGGCTCTGAGCAAGACCAAATGATTTCTAATGGCAGGAAAAGGCTGATATCAGAGACAGTGCAGTCCACCTCAGTGGAGTCCCTCAATATATATAACTGGGGATGAATTTGGTGTTTGTGTGTGCAAAGAGGAACTGATGAAGGTGTCCTCTGTGGCAGAGGACAGATTACTCTGACATACAAATATAACAATCCCCTATCCTATATTCCTTGTGTTCTTCTTTTTGTCTTAACTTCTATTATCGCTTGGTAATATTTGCTTCGTTGGCAACTTCATGATGATACCAAAGAATCTGAGGGTGTTAAAGTAGAACACTCCACATGGGAGAATCCAGCAATTTAGATTTTGCTAACGCGTCCAAGGAGAAGGTCAAGTGGTGGTATAAGTAGCACTGGTTTTGACAGCCTCTGGACTTTCTTTGTGTTTCGATCAGTTTCTGAATTTCCCTGTGCTGCCCGTGGAAACAATTCTTTCCTGGTACTCAAGTCTGCCATGCAAAAGGAGTTTAATGATATCCTAAGAGAAACACATCTATACCTTCTCTAAGCCCATGTTTCCCAGACAACATGGTGCTGTAATCAAAGCAGCTGAAACATTTCATTTCTGTTTAGGCTGGATGCAGAATCATTTTCTCAGGAGTTGAAAAGTTCAGAAGGAGAATGAATAAGATCATTTTCCCTCTATACTTTACAAAATCCTGCAGTGCAGGCTAGACCTCCTTGCTCTCATATCATTACATGTAGAGGGCTTTCATTGCAGACTTGCTCAGGGCACATTGTGTGAACTCCAGAAGAACATATGCTTGAAATTGTCCAGCACAATTTTCAGGAGAGAATGGCAAGAATAGCGAGAAAGTAATACAAACTTGAGCAAATGCTGAAATAATGAGTGTTGCTCCGTGTTGTAAAAGCTCAGAAGGAGATTGAAATCATCATTCTCTGCTTCACAGCCCTCATCCTTCATGTTGCCTTATTTCACCTGCGTCCGCACAGTGATCTGTGGTACTTGAGGAAAGGACATGAGCAGAGAATGAACAACTCTGACAAAATATGGGGTGTACTCTTGGGCTGATTCTCTTCAGAGTTATAGAACTTGACCTGGATCCAAAAAGCAAGGAGAGCAAGCATTGAGTATCATCTCTGTCCCATGCCAAGTGGAGATGCTACAGGGACAAGTGGTATGAAGAGAATCCAAGGCTCTCCTGGGAGTTGCTCTTCTTTCCCAGGGCTCCCCTGTGCTTGCCTACAGCTCATGTTGCTGCTGGAGTCTCCCTTCCAATGACCAGTTTGGCATCAGGCTTTTTGTCACTACCATGTTGACAACAACTCCCTCCTGATCTCTTGGGGCTTCTCTGCCTTCATTGAATCACCTCAGTAGCACCCAGGGATCATGGCAGGCATAGAACTAGCTCCGCTTTTCAAAGGTGATGACTGCAGAGAATGTGTTGCCTATATTCACTATTTTTAAGGGGAATTCATTTTCCCACCCTTCCTGCCTGACACTTTATGAAGGAAGGGATAGGACTCTATTTCGCATAAAACCAATTTTTTTCTTTATCTTTTGGTCTGGAGGAATCTCTTATCATAGGAAGCTGCAGCTTCTTCAGCCTCCAGATGAATAGAAAGACCATTTTTGCAAAGTGATTCTTTTCTAAACCTTGTTTCTCAGGAATTGAAAACAAATGTTGTGTCTTGCTGACTTAATATTCCCTCAGGGCTGCTTGTACAGAAAGGTTATGGCTTTTGTGGAGTGATAACCTACCATCTAATGAGTCTTCCAGCACAAGGAAAGGCCTGATCTTCCTGTAATGAAAGACAAGCATGAGAGAAGAAAGAAGAAAAACCAAAACCCTTGAATAAAAACCTTCTGTATTTTCTCTGTTCTTCACAGAGAGATGAGTCAGTGACCAAATTCTGCTTTCAACCTTTTGGCTGTTGGATGACGAGCATGACAAAGGCGAAGTCATAATTATATTTTAATAAAAAGTGACAAAGTTGGAAGACAATTTTATTGCCTGATTGTACCTAAGTGTTGATCTACTTCTCTTGCTCGTCGCACCATCAACACTGGGTGAAGGGAAGGGAGAAGATGCTGAAGGAGAGAGAGACAGAAATAAAAGAAAATTGATTCTGACAACCAGTAGCATTTTCCTGAGTTACAATCTGCATGGTTTGAGGGGGCCAAAAATCAGCTTGCATTTTAGAGCTCTCGCAGCCAAGGCTGTGTATCTCAGAACCAGCTCTGAGTAACCAATGCTGAATGCTGGCTGAGCCAGGGACTGGGGACTTGCAGGTGAATTTCCCAATAACCGGGGCCTGTCTCACCCCCTCGCTTGCTTTGTCCTTGCACATATTTAGTATGTTATATAGAGACATGTACCACAGACAAGTGCATTTTCCAATGACATCATGCTGATGGTTGAGGTGGGATTTTGATTTGACCTCTAAACAGAAAAAAGGGGGTTTCAACTCAAGTGCCCATCTTTTTAGCCAGACTGTTCTTGGCATTCACCAGCAGAGTTTTGCAGAGTTTTGGGCAAGACAAATTTTTGAAAAACCCTTACTACCAGCACCTTTGGCATCTCAAGCAGCCTGGGTGTAGTTGTACAGAACAGACTCATTTTGGACCACAAATCAGCATAACTTCATGTCTGTGTTGAAAGGGATATGGACAAAACAGTTTACAACTTCCCCCTCCTCAGTAAGAGCACTGATTCATGTTCATAGTCACTCAAAAAGCAGAATGATGAGTTAGAGCTATCTGTAATTGTTGTTTTTATTTCCAGTTTTCCCTAACACTGAGCTATTAAATTCACAAACAGTAAGCAGAAATGCATCTGTTAACATGATTAATTTAAAGATTTACTTGTAAACTAAGATCTTTTCTTCTAGGGTAACCTCCCTTAGGTATTTAATTTGCACAGCATATTTTTCCAGCCTTTTCTTTGTAGAACATAAAATACCCATTGAGCATTTGGCTTTATGGCTACTGGCAGACTTGGGAAAAGAAGGTAAGCACTCAGTCTCATCCTTTTGCTCCAAAAATCTAAAAATCCAGTAACAACCACTTTTATTTTACTGTGTTATATTCTTGCTGTACTGTGGGAGATCTTGCCCTTAAAATCACATCTTCTACATTGAATTTTTCAGTACTTTCTTCTTCCTGTGTTACAATGAAACTGAAGGTAACAATACATTTTTACTAGAGAGAAAACTATTTCCCTTGAAGGAAAGATTATTTTTAAGAATTCTTGAACATATGCTGCTTATTCTGAGGGAAGAAAAGATGTAAAAATTTCATTAAGTAATCAAAACTTGAAGAGAGCAGAGAGGCATCGCCCAGTGAATGGCTTTGAGGGCTATGTTTGCCAGCACATTCACTCACTAACTGAGTTTGACATTGAAAGCGTCACATTTCTGGTTTTAGTTCACTGCCCTAAGGTTTTAAGCAAGATGTGTTACAGAAAGACATGTTCTGATGCTTTGTAAAGTGACAAAATTTGCTTTCATTCTGTCAAATTACAGTACTGTGAACATTAACTAGCTGTTGTGGTATTGGGGTGGATCCATGCGCATCAGGCAACAGGATTATGCCAGGATTATTAGGGGTCATGCCCTCTACTGAAACTTTGTATGACTCCCAGAGCTGCGGTTTGCAGCATGAAACACCAATTACTGCCAGAGAGACTGGTAATCAGTGCTGATTAACAGCAGAAGGCTTTTTGAACACAGAACTGTATGGAGGGAAACATGCCCAGCAGGTGCCCTCTCTGGTATTTAATTATGAGAGAACCTGATGGAGAGAGGTGTTTACAGGACTGGCTCTGGATTACCTACAAGGGCTTTCTCACAGAAAAGGATTAAAAGAAAGCGTGCAGTGGTGTCAGGCACAGGTTGGGACATCAGCTCAATTAGAGCTAATTAATGTCCTGTGAGCACTTTGCTGTTTCAGCCCTGTTGCATAGCATCGTGTGTGGTACTTCACTGCACAAGAGCTTTTTTGCTGTGGGCTGGAAAAGTCTGATTCTTAAGTGTCTTGAATCAAAATGCTTCAAGATACTGCTACTGGAAGTCATAGTTTGCAAATGATTTTGGGGGGATTTAGGTGTCAAGGCTATGACCAATGCTGATCTTTTTGGTGTGTGGGTGTATGCTTAAGTGCCATATAGATGTATGATGTACTGCAATTAATGGGTTGACTTGGTTGATCATGGGTGTTTTGGTGAAGTTGAGGATCAGCTGGTGCACTGTTCCCTGAAGAACTAGGTTAGAGTAAGCAGAAGTTAAATAGGAAATTGAAATTAAGTATTCTTTGTGTGAAGAAAACTGATATATTTTGAACACTTGGTTATTTCTTGCACAGATCAGAAATTATTTTTCATCGAAGTCTCTTCAGTTTATTTTGAAATGAGTCAGTGAACTTGGCATAAATCTTAATGAGCCCAGGTGGTATGAATGTTTCTCTGACTGTTGTCCCAGTGAAGCAGGTGTGTGTTCATCCCTGATTTTGCCCGGAGTGAAGTTCAATCACTTCTCAGTGCCTGCTTTTGAGATGCCTCTGTTTGATGCCCAGATCACAGCAATCTCCCTCACACCTGACAGTACTTGGTGCTCTTGTTTGCAGTGCTGGTGGATAGGCCAAGGAATAAAGAGATGCTGGATACAAGCCTTGCTTTCTGCTTCTTAATAAAAAGTTGCTGTAAAGGTCATAGCTAGGTCAGGCTGATGGGCAATGAGCAAACATTTGCAGTGCTGCCTCTAGTCCATAACTGCTCTGAAGATAACAGAGCCAGGTGTGTCAGTCCAACACATAAAAGGTAAAGGTGACCACGATGGGCTGAGAATATTGTACCAGAGCTTACGCATAAAGCTTCCACAAACTGAAACGTTGCAAGTTATTTTCTTCTTTCAAAAAAACCCCTAAGGAAATAGGAGCATCGGCTTGAATAGGTTTTCAAATTGGAACAGACTGGCTGATGAAAATGTGGGAAATAGCAGTGCCAGTACTTGCTCTCTGACAATAATGGATTGTGAGAGAATGGAGGCCTGCAGCCTTTCCTCAGCTCCTCCAAACAGTTCAAGAACTTTGGGGCAGGTGTACCTCACAGTGTCTCTACCAAGGCTTCCACACAAAGGAGCCTCTGACTTGGTTAGAACATCGAGGTATTACCATTCTCTTACTAGAAATTAATTCTTTTCACCCTCTTTTTCTGCCTCCTCAATTTGAAGATCATTTAAGATGTCTTTTGAGGTAGCTGTGAAATCAGTACCTTTTGGTTGTTGCATGTATTTGACTGGAGACAGACAATGCACTCCCTTAATCTTCAAAATGATGTTGTGATAAATACACGTTTAATATTTTGTTCTTCACTTTTTGCAATCTCTAACAGTTTAAACAATTTAACATTGCCATTGTTCATTGAGTCACCCAGAAGAATAGGACACATACATTTAGTCTTGAATTACTG
>WEIT01032643.1:112480-144151 GCA_013389985.1 Dryoscopus gambensis | reverse complement strand
GCCAGTATATTATACTGGAACATCTTGTGGAGTCTGTTTTCTATGCATGTTTCTTGTCAAGACTTTTCTTATTTATGCTCAAAGGAAGTGTGTGTGCGCCAAACATTGAGACTAACAGGCAAATGTATGCTGAGCTAAATAAAACATCTCTGTTTTCCAGGTCCTGGGAAGCTGAGAAACCAGACAGTGGCTTAAATTCGTATCTGCAGGTAGTGACAGATGCAGTTGGCTACTCCTGACTTCCCTTCTGGGTGTTCAGTGTGGCTTGCTCCGATTCTCTTTCAGAAATATCTAATACTAAATGCGGGAGATTTAGATCAGTGGGGCAGGAACAGTCTCAACATGTGTGGAAAAAGTAGACTTGACTGTCGGTAGCGCTTTTGGACCCACCCAGCAGATGTTACTGGTGCAAACGTGGTAAGATGGTGCAGACACTGTTGTCAGCTTGAGGCACTGCTGTGAGTGCTGCCATGGTGAAAGCTGTGCAAACCTCACTTTAGTGGCATTTCTTTCTCTTTAAAGTTGAGAGTTCACTTGTTAAGTGGCATGATCTGTCTGACTTCTGAAGTGTCATTTGCTCTGAAGAGCAGACACCGGCCTCACAAGTTCCTTGACTTTGAGTACACTGACTAAGTGATGGTTTTAGTCACTCTACTTTTTATTTTAACTTCCTTCTCCATTCAAAATTGAGTCATACAATTCAAAGGCTCCCTTCTCCAACAGGGTAACTCTTACAATACCTGCTACATAAGCAGTAATGGACAGAACCTTTCTGCATTCCAAGCCTCGTCTTTCACAATTCACATCCTTCCTAATGAATCATTTCTTTCAAAGCTATGTTTGAAGGAAGCAAATTAAATTGGAAGAGGAAGTTTTTCATCAGCAAATACATCTTTTATTTTCACCCCTGCAATTTCCTTTCATGTTACCCCTCACATTGCATGTGTGTAGATATCCTCTGTATTGTACAGTTATATGGGAAGCATTTCACCTCTCTTTATTCTGCACCACGTTTTATTCTTATTTACTTATCTATTTTGCATCTCGTACAGCACACGCTGTGCCCAGCGCAATCACATGCTTACCTCTGTGCTGCCCGCAAAGACTGGAAACAGCTGAAGTTATGGGAAAGGTGGTGTTTGCTGAGGATTATCTGCCAGCCTTTTCTGTTTCTGGGAATCTCTAATACCCAGTCAGACTATTTTTTTTTTTTCCTAACCAGACAGCTTTTTATGAAATGGGTTTTAGGAGCTTCTAAGAGGAGGTTAGGGACTGTCTTGTCGTGGGCAGGAATGCTGGGAGTAGATGTTCTGTAAATCCTTCTGAGCCTAATGGTTCAAACAGTTCTTCATCTAGTCTTTAATCTTTCTTTAGCTATATTGATACCTGATTTTCAAGTCTAGGTTATTACAGCTGCTAGATAATTGCAACATATTCCTAAAGGATACACAGTTAAGCACAGTTGTTCTCTTAAGTGAAATCTTCTCTCTCATTCACTCTTTGAACTTAACTTTGAACCTAAAATCTTTCATGGCTTTATTTCCACCAGATAGGTGGTGAGCAGACACAGTATTCCTACTTCCCTTTACCTGTGCCATGAAAAGCCATTGCTGAGTGTGGAGGTAAAAAGGCTGGTTTTAAATTGGTCTCCCAGACACAGCTGTTGAGAATTAAATCATTTCAGAATGTGTTGCCACTACTCTTCCTTATGAAAAGACATCCTGTCTTTCTGAAGCCATGACTGTATTTGGCTGTAATTAGGATTAGATTATGTTTTACTTTCAATATTTAAATAAAAAGTGAAAAGTACTCTTTGGCACACCTGAGCAGTGTTATACATTGTGTTGAAAGGATGGCGTTTCCTTCTGATCCTCAAAGACAATTAAGATACTCCCTGAAGCATGAAATTTAATTACCCTCATCAGAAGCAGCACAATGCAGTGGATTAGGACGTAGGAATAAGAACCAGAAATTTTTATCTCCGATCCTAGTTCTATCCAGCTACTGACTAAATGAATCACATAACCTTGCTGTGCCTCCTTTTCACCCACCTGAAAAATGAGGTGTTTGATTTCTTTGCTAAGGTGCTGTGAGGTCTGTAAAGACATCCAAAGATATCATGGTTTGTATGAATGCTCAGTGTTCCTGGGATTGCCTGGGCTTACATGCTGCCAATTGTTATTGCAACTTGGTTTCACACAATGAAATTTCATTTTTTGGCAGGATTAGTTTCATTAAAGTAAGTGCAATCAAGCTGATATGCAAATAGGGAGAGGGCTACAAGAGGAGGTGACACTAAAGAGCCATTGCGCACCAGAAAAGCCTGCTGAGCTATTCTTTTCACATCAGTTTTGGTGCTGCATCTTGGATATGATAACTAATTTTAGCATCCCAGGAGTGCCTCCAACTATGTACTGCTCAAGAGGCAGAAGAAAGTTCCATCATGCATGGTTTAACTGGGGACTGTAAAGGAAAGTTCAGGGCCACATGAACATATTCCTCTGAGCAAGCTGTGCTCTGCTGTGCTTGCAATTGCAGAAGTCTCTTACTGGAGTGACGAGCCATGTCATGTCCATGGGGAACTCACTCAAAAAACCTCAGAACTGTTCATTGGATGTGATGAAGTTGCTAATAAAAATAATTGGTTCTGTCATTTAAAAAGACCAACAATGCTTTCTCATATCTCAACCACTCTTGTCCAATAGTTTTTGAATCAGTGAGTTTCTTACCATGTCTGGAGCACTAAGTTTACATTTTGGAATGGTCAGAAACAAAAATTGTCCTGTAAGTACCTGGATTACTCATTCCACAGACCTTTTAAAAAGATTAGCTGAATTAATAATAACTCTGCCATTTATTTAGTAGGTTATGTTCCAGGGGAAAGTTGATTAGTTTCTTGAAAAGAAGTTTGCCTTCCACCATACAGCATAAATTTATTGTCTGATTTTGAATCCCTCTTCAGTTCCTCTGCTCTTTGTTCTAGGGCTGAGTCAGTATTAAATCCCATTAAAGGTTTCTCATTTGTAATCACAAGAATAAGATTTAATTGTGAGTTTGCAGTTCTTCAGTCGGTTACATGTTTCGGTTCTTCACAGTGCTCAAATATAACTCTTCAAATTTTCAGAGCAGGGAATTTTCTTTAAACAATTTGGGAAGGCAAAATCTTCGTAACAGTGATTTTTCTAAGAGACATTCAGGAAAGAGATTTTTAAAAAATTAATATTTTAACTCTGTGGAAGTTAACAAGGACAGATATTTTTTCTGTAGGTTTTATCTTCTGCCATTTTAATGATTTTTCCCATGTGGAGTAGTTGCGTTGTGGTTGTCTAGCACGCCCTACGCACAGAAGAGTCTACTACCAAAGGAACTGTAGTGACTTAATTGCAAACTTCTAATGTCGGCCAGGAATAAGTAGAACATTAAAAAAATCCTATATGGGCAACTTGTGTTTCACTGAAGCCTAAAGAAGTTTCTTCCATATTGCAAAATCTTTCCAGCTGTACAATTCTCAATAGAGCAGCTGTACGAAGGAGCCCAGCATTGCAATCCTAGAAGGAGGATAGATTTAACCCCCTTTCCAGCACTCATGAGCAGGTATCACTGCATTTTGGAGTCAAAATCTTGCTGGTCTCCTGTTCTAAGCAGGGTAACTACTCAGTGCCTGACTTATTGGTCAGAGCAAGAACAATTACAGCATATTTTCTTGGGGGGAGGTGGCAGTGTGTTTAGTTTCATCTTAAAAGTATTAAAAGAGTAACAGGAAAGAAAATAATTGCAATTTTTTTTTTTTAATGGCAAAACTTTTGTGAAAACATCATCTAAAGGCATTTTAAGGAAAGGGCAGGGAAGCGTTCTTGGAACCACTCACAGGGATGTTAAAGGTCTGATCCAATGACACTAATAAAGGTCTCAACTGTATTTAACCTACCAGTTACAGTTATGTCTTGCTTATGCAAAAGGCCAAAGAAAAGGGTAGAAAGACAATGGGCATTAAATCAATAGAGGAAAAGGTATACAATTTTTCTTTCTGTTGTAAAGTAAAGTTATCCCATTTTTCTTTCTCTTATAAAGTAAAATTATCAATGAGCAGAAGAATTAACATTGCAAACTTTGTGTTGCACATCAAGAATTTCCTCTTTTAATGCTAAATAATCTCTTGCATTATTGTGCAGTATCCTTATTTTTTGCCATTTTTCAAGACTATATAATCATGCATCAAATCCAGGACCCATTTAAGTAATTTTAAGGTCGGTAAACTGAAATTACATTAAAGTTGATAATTAAAAGGAATTACAAGACAATATATTGTATTGTTTGAATTAATGAGAAGAGAGTTTACCCAGACTCTTATAGGTGATTTTATTTTTAATCCTCTGTCTCTATAAATTTTATTGGCATCCTCTTGAAAACATTTTTTAGTTTTCTGTTGGCTGGAGCATGAAAAGATCTAATCTGGTTCTCCCTTTTTGCAGAGCCCATTAATTGTTAAAGCAAAAGAAAGTCTGAAGTAGTATGGAGGCAAGATTTAAGCCTATTATAAACTTCTGCATAATTATGCATTGGCATGCAGGATGGAAAAAGTCGTGTTCTTTCCCCTTTTTATCCATTAAAGAGAAAGAATTCTCTTTTGGTCTTCTACTGCTAATTTTAATTCTGCCCTTGACAAGGTTTCATTCTCAAAAATCAGCTTCTAATTTTTTTGCTGCCATAGGTTGATTTTGATATGGAATACTCTGACACAGCTGCTATTATTTCTATTTAATTTTTTAATTCAAAAGTTTGCAGACCCTTTTACCAAAGAGATAAAAATCTAAGTCCTTGCCAAGACACATTGCATTTTTCCTCACAGCCATACCATGATAAGTGCTGGTAGCAACAGGAGTATTTTAGGTGAGAGCCTGGACCTGAAGAAATAAAATCACACTGTTACTCAATTTAGCTATGAGGAGTCTGTTAAATTCCACAATTTTTGTTCTGGGAGAATGGAGATGAGAGAGCAGAATACAGCTTGAATTCAGAGAGTTTTTCCTCAAGGAGAGGAGATAGTTGGATGTTCTTGTGTTCCTTCGACCTGCTATTAATTGTTGCTGGGAGCACATGAGCTGATTCACAGCCCAGGAGGGGCCATGCAGCTCTTCATTCCCCACAACACAGTTCAAGTGCAGTTAGCCCTGATTTGCTAGGATTTACGCATTGGCTCTTTGGGGCTTTTTGCTAATAATTTCCATATTTTTCTTGTAACTCGAAGACTTGCTTTCAAAGTTTCTCTAAAAGTGAGAAAGCAGTGGGTCCCTCAGACTTGGGACAGCGTTCTGGGTGAAACTTAAGCTCTGCCTTGGGGCCAGTGCAAACTGCACTCCACTGAAGACATGGGTGGTGACACAGGTGGCAGCACAGGTGTCAGGCTGGCTGACAGCACAGAAATTAATTCTGCCTTCCAGAATTAGTTGAATATCTGGGGAATGATCACAAAGATGGTTGCTGTACACGGGATGTCAAAACCAGAGTCCCAAAGCTTGCTGCAATCAAGGCTTTTGAAATCCCTCTTTAACTGGATGAAGGAGTATATGAGTGTTAATTGGATTCAAAATCACTTAGCCATGAAGGCAGACAAATGCAGGAGTGCAAGTATTCTGGCTTAAGACTTTACTTGAGAGTCCTAGCACTTCTTTTTTTAATGCACTGCCTCTAAGAGATCATCCTGACCTGCACTTGCAATTAATCAGTGCTGGCATTACCCAGAGGAGCATGCAAAACGGCATCCAAAGCATTAGTGTATTGATTAGAATTAATCAGGAAAGTGTTCCTTCTGAAGCTACATGCTGCATGAACAACCAGAGAGTCTAAACTACCACTCTTAAGTTTCCATGACAACTGGGTTGTGGCTGCTGAAACCTAGAACTGGCAAACTGAGTCACAGATGGGACGCTTAAGAAAAGTTAGGTTACAGAGAAGTATTTTGGCTTGTTCAAGATCTAACACCTCACCCTTGCAGGGCTGGGAGAGGCCAAAGGTTGTCTCCAGCACACCTTCACATTCAGGAGTGTGAATGATTATGAAGAAGCCATTTCAAAATTCAGCCCTTGTAGTCCTGTATAAACCTGGGCTCAGGTTCTGTCAGCAGCATCTTCTGTTTTGGAGAAGAGCCTTCTAAGAGAAACTCTGGGTGTTGCCCAGGCTTTCCTTAAAGCAACTAGTTTTTCCTAGGTAACATATCCAGGTCTGAACTTCTTTAAAGTCTGAAAATATTTGTATCTAGGATTTGGGCTACTATGTCACTGAAGACCACAATGTTATTAGTTTCTGTCTAAACTGATGTATATTGCAGATTCCAGATATCTGAACCAAATTCTTTCTTACTGCAGCTTCAGGGAAAGACCTGGAGGATCCAACTTGTTCTATCAAGACACTGAGCAGTGCCTAAACAATACAACATAGTGTGTTGCTTTGCAGCATAAGGGTTTAAATTAAAATGTTAAACTGCAGACTGTTTTATTACTTGAGGCAATGTCCAGAGAGTAATCATGGTTATTATGGCCACTGTTGTGGTAGAAATAGGCCGTGATGTCGAAGGCTGTGTGATGACAGCTCGGGGTACAGTAAGTGATGCCTTTGTCCCTGCAGTTGTTAGCTTACTGGGCTGATTCATCACTCTGTAGAGTGCTTGGAGGCCATGCAGAAGATAACAGGAGTAATCTTTTACCTGCTGTTATTTGCTTTTGGGACCTTGTTTCACAAATAAAAAATGGTTGAGGTTGGAAGGAACCCCTGAGATTGAGTAGTCCAACATCCCGTCTTGACCCAGGCTGAGCTACAGCAGGTTACCCAGAGCTGTATCCACTCCCATTTTAAATATCTGGAAATAAAAACTCCATAAGATTTCTGGGAAACTTGTTCCACTGTTCAGTCACCCTTAGAGTAAGTTTTCTCTTGTGTTTAAATGGAATTTCTGGTCTTTCAATCCAAGAAAAGTGCCTGTTGTCCTTTCATTGGATACCACTGTCCAATTCTGTCTCCTTTTCATTCACCCATAACATATCAACGCTGATAAGATCCTTCCTGAGCCTCCTCTTCTCCAGGCTAAGCAATCCCAATTTACTCAGCCTCCCCTTGGATGTCAGATGCTCTAGTCCCTTAATCATCTCTGTGGCTGTTTGCTGGACTCACTTTTGTAACTCATATCTGTCTTGTACTGGAAAGTGCAGCACTGGACCCAGTGCTCCAGAAGTGTCTTCCCAGTGCTGAACAGTGGGGAAGAATCACGCCTGTGACCTGTGGTTCCCAGTGCAGCCTGGGAAACTATATTCCTTTCTTGTCACTGGGGATACATTTCTAGCTTAGGCTCAGCATTTTGTGCACCAGGACCCACAGGCTGTCTTCTGCAAAGCCACTTTCCATCCTATGCTGGTGCATGAGGTTGTTGCTCCACAGAGGCAGCGCTTTGCATTTCCTTTCCTTGAACTTCGTAAGGTTCCTGTTGCCCCAAATTTCCAGCCTGTCAATGCCTCAGTGGCAGCCCAACTGTCCTGTGTATCAACTGCTTCTCCCAGTCTTGCTGGCAGCTTGTTGATGGTGCATTATCCAGGTCATTAATGAACACAGAAAACGCTATAGAACCAGAGGTGTACCCCTGGTAACCGGCTTCCAGCTGGACTTGGTACCACTGGTGATAACCCTCTAAACCAGTCTCTGTCACTGCCCATTTCTGTCATCTGTGCTCCCATCAGTCAGTGATGGTGGGATGGGAGACAGTACTGGAAACCTTATTAAACTCAAGATAAGCAACATCCACTGCTCTCCTCCTCCAGCAAGCCTATCATCTCAGCACAGAAAACTGTCAGGTTGGGGAAGAATAACTCCGGTATGAGGAGGTTCCATACACGGTGTTTCCCCATCTATCCCAAAAGATGACTGAAGTAGCTTTCTGTTACCTTGCTAAAATGCTTTCTAAAATTAGATACATAACATGTAGGCCGCTGATAGCAATTTAATAAAGCTACTACTAATTAACATCTGATGCATATTGGTTATGCTGAAGTAGATCTTGCTGATGCTGCTGCCAGGCAGCCTATATATAGTTCAGGCTGTGCAAATTAGGATGGGTCTGTGCAGTACAGTGTGTTGTATAGAAGGTCTGGAGATCAGAGTCCCAAATCTGCCACAGAATGATGGCAGAACTGATTCCTTTCCAAATTTGCCCGCAGGTGTCTCCACAGACCCTGTAGCTGTTTTTTTCATCCCCAATAAATCCACCAGTTAATGTCATCTTTGTCTCCAAAGTAAGAGGCTGATACTTGGTATTTCTTTTCACATGAATCTTTGAATCTCAGGCAACCTATTGCAGGAATTTGTACCACGAAGTATGAATATATTTTGTAATGAATCTGGGCTTGCACGAGTCTGCCTTTTCCAGTGTTGCGTTGTGATGATATAAAACACCTGCTTGGCAACAGCTCCGGGAGTTAATAAAGTTTCTGTGGTAAACTATGAGAGGCCTGAGAATCTCAAACTAAAGTTATTGCACCAGTAACTCAAAAAAGCAATTCCTAAAACTCCTGGCACATTTATCCAGAGGGTTAGCGGTAGCACAGAAATGGAAATCATTGTTGAGAGCCACTGCGTACTTGGAATTAAAATCCATCAGTCTTCTGAAGCTGAGGAAAACAATTTTCATGACATACAGCTGTTTTTGTATTTCATAATCAAAATTAATCTAGGGTCAGTTTTGACTCTATTTGTAGGGAAATTCGTATCCTCTAATCCTCATAATATACCTAAGTTGAAATGACATCAGAAGAAATAATTCACACAGAAGGTAGGCACTTAAAATACTTTTAATTCTTTATTCTATTTAATTTCAGCAAAAGCAGATTTATCTCTTGGGAGAGTGGGACAGAAAAAGAGTGAGGATGCCAACATCCTCCTCTCAAGTGGGAGCCTCGAGCACAGAAGGTGGACGATGAGATGTGGAAATGAAAATAACTGTAAACAAATATGAAATTTAGCAGTCTATTTTCACTCTTCTCAGTGGAAAAAGAGGGAGGAGGACACCTAGTAAATCACTAAAAAGCTGCATTTGCTCTTCTGAGTTGCAAGTTGAACTGCAATAGCTGCCAGCAGGGTCCTTCTGCAGCCCTTGTTTAAGATTTTTCTTTAGGGCCTTCACATACCTGTTGGCAGCTTCCTTGCCTGCTGGGAATTTTGTTTAGTCCAGTGGAGCATAATGACACCATTGTGTCCCTGAGGAGACAAACAGTGTGTCTGCCTCTGGAACCAAGAAAAGTCTCCTTGCTTTTGTTGCAGTGTAGGGTCTGCAGTCTAGGATTGATCCATGCTCATGGCAGGCACAAGTGATGGTCAGTTGGCACAAATGTCATCCGCACATGTTGTTATATTTCCTTTCGGAAGGGTGTTTTAACTTCATGACATCCAAATTTTGGCACGCTTCTGGCGAAAGAGATTCTTGTAATGGATGCCAGATAAACTGTGTAGCTGCTTCTGCTCCGAACATCTGTTCCAGAGGGTTTCCTTCCCTGAAAAAAAAAGTATTCTTTTTCACAGCTCGTGGACAAGCACAAACACACATACAAGGAGGTGACTGGAGTACTTAACAAGGAAATATTTTTGTAAGAGTGATAAAAAATGTGGGGTTTTGTCTAAGAGCAATGAAAGATTTCTGACAACAAGAAATAGTTATGGTCTTCCGCTAAAATGCTTGATAATGGTGTTTAAAACAACTTAAGGAAACACAGTAAGTTTTTGTTCTATTCTTTTAAAAGTTGCACCTGAAACTGCATTTCCTAATAGGCTTTGTTAGGCCCTGTTGGCTCGTTAGACTCCAGCTGACCACTTACAGTATGCTACAGAGACCTTTTTCCTTGGTGCTGGATTTTTCCTGTAACAGAAGAGTAATGTGAAAAAGTGGATTAGTAGTGGCTGAGTGACTTTACAGAATTTCTTGTCTCTGATCATGCTTATGGTTAGTGAGCAGGCCCTGATAAACTGGAGTGAAACAGGGGATGGGATCCACATCACTGCTGAGGTAATATGTGCCTCTTGGGAAGCAGCCCTTCTTAAATGGTGTCAAGTGGTTTTACTGGCAGCCTGTGCCCAAGGATGAAAAGGGAGATGGGCCAGACCATGTCACTGTACAAGTATTTAATTCCTTAAAGCTTTCGTTGCAGAATCCCAGTATATTGGCAAAAAGACAGATACCTGCACTTTTACTGTCTACCTTTAGACATGTCTCACAGGATACAGAATTGGAATCAGGGGTCTAAGATTAGTTCTTGTGCTGTCTGGCTGGAAGTTATTTCAGGTAAAGCAGCAGACCCAGCTGATCAGAGGGGAGGAGGTGGACATTAAAGACAGCCAGGCACTGATGTCTTCTAGCATCTCAGGGAATAAATTAAGCTCATACAGGCTTTTTGTTCTCATTTATTCTTGGCAACAAGCAGACTAAGTTGAAGCACTCTTGGAGTGTGGATGTTAATCTCCAGGGCTGCCAATTCATTTCCTTGATTTACTTGCTGGGAATTTTTGTCATTTGGGAGGGAGGCAAGTAGGAGAAGAGGGACAGGAAGTGGAGGAGGAGGAATGGCATGATTTAGTTGTGCTGTTTCATGCACAGGTAATGTTCCAGCCAACTGCTTTAGAAGCAAAGTGTGTTAGCTCAACCAGTGAGGCAGTGCTGGGAATTACAGCTATTGTACAGCCCTGGAGACTGCCCTATTTCCTGTGTGACTAAGAGACTTTTTGGTGAGAATCAGGAACGATATTTAAAGGGGGTGTGCATGTGAGCTACAGATTTCACAGCTTGCTTTGCACAGAGAGTTAAGCTCCTTTTAAACAGCAGGCAGACATCTGGGGGCACAGACGTGTAACAGAAGAGAGCAATAAGCTACTGTTTAGTTGGGTTTCCACATCTTAGCTGGGTGGAAATCTTGGTGCTTAGAACCTTCCTTTTGCAAAATCGATGAGAGGGAAAGGCCCTGGCCATGGGGCATGATGAGGGAAGGGGAAGTGAGGACTGGGGTAGGAGGCACAGTGTGACCAGCCATAAGTGGAGCTGCTCCTTTGGGGGATTTGGTCCTTGTAAAGTAGCCTTTCTTACAGCTCTTCTCCTTTGTTCTTTCCTCTTTCTGTATGATGAGACCAGATGGGTGTTGCTTCAAAGGAGAGTTGGACACCTGGAGAAACCATTTCGGATCTCACTAGAGTATGTTTCTAATGGGAACAAGAGCATAGCGGCCGTGGATTCCTTCGCCATGAAGAACTGCAGTTCAGGTAACAGTGCATTTTATTGCTTCTAGCTCATAGTACTTTGATGCCTTTTTGGAGAGAAGCATAATTTCTGACTGCTGCAGAAACCACAGAATGAAAGGTTCTTGTTAAATAAATAATTTAAATTATTAAGAAAAAAAAATAGGGTCCCTTTCAGGGAAGAATCTTTTTTTAATGTTGCCTTAAAAGTTTCCTTCAAGAAGTTAAAAACAAATTTGGTTTTTTGTTTTTTAGTTTTGGTGTGGGTTTTTTCCATTTGGAAAGAATAGCTATGAAAATTTAATTTTGGGAGAAAAGAAGCAGTATTCATCATGGCTTGCTAGATGCATACCCTGACAACTTCACTTTTCTGCAGCAGAAAGTAGAACAGATGAGGGGTTCCTAGACAGACATCTTGCAAGCCATCTTTTTTTATGTTCGTGGTTACAAATTTCAGGGTTGTTTTTTAAACAGCTGTGGAAAACTTGATTCTAATAAAGTATGCCTTTCTTTGGCCATGTTCCAAAGTGGATATTGCTGAGTAGCCCCTAAGAGCTCTATGTAATGTGTGGAATTTTAATAATGAGCAACCTAAATGGGGGTTACTTTTTTAAATACAAGCTATGTAATCAATCCAAGTATGTAAATTTAGTGCTCTATGCCAGAAGCAGCTGCATATTAGTTCTACCAGTTTTATGGACTCTGTGAATCATACTGAAATCTTTAGGTGGCATGTCAGTGAAGAATATTACTACTTATAGCTCTTAACACATTACTTTTTGTCCATTTTATTTATTTGGAGTAGTGCTGAGTTGAGCTGCATGTCCTTCTTTTCAACCTCTCTAGGACAGGGAACTGTGCTGCAGAACATACATTATTTTGGTCATTTACCTTGTTCTCCAATACAAAGGCCAGTTGTATTAAAGGATTTATTGCACTGTTTGTACATAAAGGTGCTCTCTAAGCTCCAACAAGGAGCAGCCTGACATTGTGCTGGAAGCAAAGGCATGTTCAGACACGAGGCACCTGTTCTGCTGCTGGTGTAAGGACACCAGGCATCCACAGTGCTTTGGGAATTCAGTGCAACAGACTGTGAGCACAGGAACTTCTCTCTTGGGAGCACTCGAGGGCAGGGCAGAGGTGCCAGACTGTGAGCTCTTACCAGTCCCAAGCACTGTTCTGCAGATGACAGATATCGACTGCTGAGGCCATTAAGATACATTCTGAGCAAAGGAAGGAACAAACCTCCCATTTTGCCGGCAGATTTGTAGCAAACAGTTACTCTTCTGCTCTGCTTGCAGGACACAATGTATGAACAATAACACCAGAGAACAAAACCGCTTGTTCTTTTATTTTCAGTTGGTTTAGGTGGCTAAGCATTTTGTGCACAGCTGAAGATGTGGCAGTGTACTTCTACGAGGGAAAAGGTGGTGATGAGCAGCTGAGGGTGACACCTTATGCTTGGAGAAAATAGGGAAAGTAATAAGAAAAGATTAATCTAAATCTAATTTTTCTGCAGCTGTTAGAAGCCTTTGGGCAGCTTAGTTACTTGGATACCTTAATGCCACTAAAGCACATAAAACATGGGTGAATTTGAGAAAGAAACATCTGAGAAACAGAAACATGCCTTCAGCCTGATTTTTCTAAACCTTTTGAAGACCATAAACACAATTTAAAAATAAATTAAGGTGTACAACACAATCTTAGGAAGTTAGGCTACCATTTCCATAGGTGCAGGTACAGAAAGAATCACAGAAAAAGCTGAGTTGGAAGGGGCCCATGAGGATCATTGAGTCCAAATCCCAGCCCTGCACAGGACACCACAAGAATCACGCCATGTGCCTGAGAGCATTGTCCAAATCCTTCTCAAACTCTGTCAGGCTTGGTGCTGTGACCACTGCCCTGGGGAGCCTGTTCCAGTGCCCAGCCACCCTCTGGGTAAAAAACAACATGGGCTTGAAGAAGGCCAAAGTTCGAGGTTGGAATTTGCTTTTGGACGTTGGTGATTCCATTTTTTTGAATTCCTTAATCATAGAAAAGATTTGCGTAGAAAAAATTACTGTATTTGAACCAAAAAAAACCACCAGTTTATATGGGATTGAATGGAGAATTAAAATTAAAAACTTAAATAGATTCAGATGCTGATGAAATACTGAATTTTTAAAAAATTATACATTTAAAAATTCTAGTTACTTGTCACTTGAACATCTTTACATTTCCCAATTCCCATAGGAAAAGGAAAGCTCTTACAGTTTTTTCCTCAGCCTTGGGATTGGAATCTGATAAGAGAGCCCATACAGTCAATACAAGGACTGCTTGTACTTCTACAGGTTTTGTCTCAGGACAACTAACAGGTAGCATTGCCTGGACTGCTACAACCAATTGACTTTCAATTACTGACTTAAATGTGAACCAAATTGTGTTTGTCAGTGTGTAAAACCTAAGCTATTGATTGCCTAATTCTCTTTCTTACAACTTACTATTTAAATAAGTGCAGTAGTCAAAGCAAAAAAAAAAAAAAATTGCAGAGAAGTAATATATTAATTTAATAACATCAGTTAAGAAATTTGTTACTTATACAAGTAAAGTAATTGGTACAGTGGCATTTTATAGTTGATGGTAATTTCTAGTAATAAAAATAGAGTTCATTTCCTAAGTAATGTATTGACTTATTTATGATATTTAATGGGTTTCTTGCCGATTTCTTATTGCAGTTGTAAATTAATTAATTTGCTAACTTATTTCCAGAAGTCTTAATTAATGTACTTATTAGTGGGCACAAGTAAATGACAAGACATTGTTTTACTTAGCAATGTTCGATTTACCAATTCTAAGTAAATTTTTACCTAAGGGGCGTGGAGACCAAATGCTTCTGAAATGTGTTAAAGGTTTAATGATGCTCCAGAGCTGTTAAAAGCAGTTATTTCAGACACTCAGCCTGTCCAAGAGGAAGCACTTAGCTTTCAAGTTTTCAAGCTCAGTAAGCAACATAAAAACCATTTATTTTAGGGAGGGGAGAGACCGTGTGTTGTTGATTAAGTTAATGCTTCTGTCCACTCAGCAACAGCCTTTTTTCAGTAGATACTGAAAGTACATAGAAACACACATTACCTCTGGAGCTGGTGGGCAGTTAGTTCTGTAATGATCTGATGGGTGTAATATGTATGCAAATTTCTGAAAGTTGGAGTTAAGGTTGTACTAAAGACAAAATCCTTGATCTAAAGCACAGGACCTCTTGGGAAAGGAAAAATTTTGAAGATCAGGAGGTGATTTTACTGAAAGAAGAGATAGCAAGGAAAGAGTAAAAATACAGACTTACAACACATCTGAAGAAATATGACCAACGGCCAGATAGAATTTTTCGTGATTCCATGTGATAAATATTCTAGCAATAGATTTATGAATCAGCTGCAGGAGATCAATAAGGGCTTTCTCCAGACAGGATTGCTTATGCATCTGAATCATTACTAAAATGATGTTTTTGTGCATTCGGACAAAACCTGGATATGTATCATTTCAGTTTTCCCACATGCTCTCTTTTTGCAGTTTGTCTTATAAATTAATTTGATGACAGGATGTTGTGGTTAACTGAACTTAATGAAATACCAGTGAGCCCCTTTTCAAAATGAGTTCTTGATGCTTCCTACTGGAAAACTGCCTAGAAAAGTTAACCTCTTCCAAACTGAAAACCGAGATTATATCAGTGTACGAGAGAGAATCACAGAACAGGCCAGATTGGAAGGAACCTCAGAAGAGAATCTAGCCCAACTTTTTGTGTGAAAGGGAGTCTAGGTGAGATTATCTAGAGCCCTGACCAACTGCATCTTCAAAACCTCCAGTGATGGGGACTGTACCACATCCACGGGGAGCTGTTCCAGCAACTGCATCTTCTCAATGTAAGAAAAATTAAACGTACATTTCAAATTGAAGTCCCACATGACACACAGCTCTTTAGATGTTAATAATTAATTTTTTAAAAATTTGTACAACAGTTAAGTATTTTCACTTGGGTAGAATTGCAAGATATTTACAGAAGATTCATTAAACCACTAGATTAATTGTGACAGTATTTTATGTTTCATTATTTGCTTGGTTGTATTTATGGGATGGGGGAGAGGAGATATGACCCTTTAGTAGAATCAACCATGTCATCTTATATGGTCTGGAGATCCCCCTCAGTCCAGAAATTCAGGGGAGCAGGTGAACAGAACAATGAGCAGTCAGTATTTTGCCATTGTTATAAAACTGAAAAATAAACATGATTTAAAAAAGAGAAGTTCTCATAATTTCAGAAGTAGCTGTCTCTGTCTGAGGTTTAGGATTAACATTTACTATAATATTACTTGGCCTAGCCAGGTAATTTTTGTGTAAAATAAGCTGGATAATTTCCTATGGCATTAATGCCATGGTTAAGAACCTTACCAAGCCAGAGAAAAACTCCAGAGCTAATTGAAATCAGCAGGATTATTCAGTATGTTTGTATTATGTTTCTTCATTTAAAAAAAATAAAATTAGGCAGATTGGCTGCATTTCCCATCGAGTGGCCTCTGCTATTTATACAGTTCAACTGGTCTGGTTTTCTTGCGGGTCTAATTTCACTAAATAGGCATTTGAAAAAACCTTACTATTTTAAGAATATTTGCTTTCAAATGCTTTGGCAACCATCTTCTTCCTCATTTACCTCTGCTCCCCCATGAGCTATGACTGATTATTCTGACTTCAGCTTGTGTGCCAAAAACTATCTCTAACCTGCTTGTGTTTTAATCCTGTAGGGATCTTGTGTTGGAGAAAATACTGCTTTTCATATGAGGGTGGTGTCTGCAGTGAAGTTAAATCATCTTAAAGTCATTCTAAAGTGAAAGTTATTTCACTTGTGGTTTGTGCCAATTTTAAGTAAAATAAATTTAATGAACTTGTTATGGGGCTTATCTTTGTTTTCACTTTCATCTTTTTTAAATTAAGTTATTGTAACGCTAGGAATAAAAAAAATTAAGCAAATTTAGTTTTAATATTGCTTTCAGAAAAGGCACAGTAACTCAATTAGTGGTAGAGTAGCTTCTTGCAGTAATGAATTAGTGATTATCCATTTCTGTTACTGGCTGTGGACACCTACTTCTTGCAGAGCCAGATTTAGACAGTGGTGGGTATGTTGAATAATTTAATCTATTTAGAACATCTGTGTGCTCACCAAAGGAGCAGCAGGGGGAAGCAAACCTGAATATCTAGAGAATTTGGGTTTCATAGGTCTGCCATGCCAGTTTGTTGGCAAACGGGACAGTGTACTGTTGTTTTATTTAGTAATCAGCTGACCATCTATTTGGGGTTATAAGATATGGAGGAGGGAGATATAAAGAAATGCTTTAGGTGGTGTAATACTGCACTTAAAACTCATCTTTAAAATAGATATTTTCATGCAGAAATCTGCCATGGCAGCTCCAAATAGGTGTGCCTTACCAGAGTGAGCAGGTTCATCCTCTCTAACTCAGAACGGGTTAGGTGACTCGGGTTAAGAAATAGACTTGAGAAATCTCAGCCTTTAAAATCCAAGTGAGAATTGGATTTTATAATCCAAAGAGAAGGACCTGCTCATAAGAAGTACTAGGAACTGCTCAAGAGACATTGCAAATGTTGGCACTTGTGGGTCTTAAATACTTTTTAACACCTTGAAGAATTGGCCAATACATTACCTTTTTAATGCTGTATATGATTTTTATCCTGACCTTCTCCTTTAATTAAGGCTTATTTCAACAGGGGAGCCATTGATTCAGTGAAAGAAAATGAACTCTGTAATCTGCTTTCCCCAAATTGAACTTATTTTTATTACTATTAATTGCTGCCACTTAGTTCTTGTGATGTTTTAACTGCTTGGATTTATTAAAACAATCATAGGATTTGCTATTATCACTTGAGAAATGGGAAGGACAATGATGATTTACAGATGACCCAACAATTTTAAGCCAGTATTACTCCAGATTCAAAGATTTATGCAATCTGACTCTACTGTGTAAGTAGATGACAGTCTCACTCTCTCTTTTTCTCTCCCTAATAAACCCCCAAGTTTTCAAAGGACTGCTAGCCTGTAACAGAGGGCATGGAGATCCTTGATTTTGCAAAAGAGTCAGGGGTGGTTTTGCTCTGAGTTTTGTTTTATGCCCACGAAGTTCCCTATTAGCTATAGGAAAGTTTTGTTGGTTTAAATAGGACTGGTGTTTGAAGTTCTTAAGACTTGACTATGCAACTTGATTCATGTTTGTGAAAAATTCCAGTGAAGCTCTTTTTGAAGAACTGAGAGACAATGGGGAAGCTTAGAAGGTCAGAACAGAAGAGGGAGATGATCAAGCAGGAAGGAAATTACTCAGAGTCAGCAAAAGAAGAGACACATAGAATCCCAGAATGGTTTGTGCTGGAAGGCACCTTAAAGATCACCCAGTTCCAACCCCCCTGCCATGGAGAGGGACGCCTTCCACTAGACCAGGTTGCTGAGAGCCCCAACCTGGCCTTGAACACTTCCAGGGATGGGGCCTCCACATCTTCTCTGGGCACTCTGTTCCACTGCCTCACCACAGTGAAGAATTTCTTCCTAGTATCTGATCAGAACATCCTGTCTTTCAGTTTGAAGCCATTCCCTCTTGTCCTGTCACTACATGCTCCCATGAATAGCGTCTGTCCATCCTTCTTGTAGGATCCCTTCAGGTAACAGAGAGAGGGAGAGATGAGGAAGGGAGAGATGATGATAAACTGCTAACACTGAAAACAAATGACAGGATATCAGGCAGGAATAATTGGCCTAGATGGTGGAAATGATTAAAAAGTTTGACCAGTTAGAAAGTGATTGGAATAAACACTTACAATCCAATTAATTAACTAGAGCAATCAAGCTTAATCAGATAGTCACTCAATCAACCAGACGGAACTAACTAGATGGATAATCTGTTGAACCAGCAGAGAAACCAAGTGAGGGAAATGCAGTGAATTGTCAAAATTTAATGAAATGTGCAAGAATTAATCAATTAACATTTAAAATTATCAAAAGCAAAGATAAATATGTAGGATGTTCAGATGGAAACAAGTCCCTTTTTGTGGCATGTCTCATGAGAGCCTCAGAGGCATTAATGAGCAAAATAGGTTTTGGAAGATGAAGAACAAGAGTGAGGAGAAGATGGCATAATAAGGAAAGAAGATATTCTGTGTTTGCTTGAAAATGAAATAATACCAACAGCAAGAACTTTATTTTGTGTCACACATAGAAAGGGTGGCTACTGAGGTGGTTACCACTTCTCTGTATTAGTGCAATGCATACAAGATTGAAAAAAAGGTATGATTCCTCCTCTTTCTTCACAGGGTAGAGTCCTTTAGATTTTGGTTCAGGGCACTTCTATACCTCAGGGCTTATCCTCTGAAATGTTCAAGTCCAGCTTGGTTTCTGTGTCTGAGAGGTCTCACTGTAAGTCTGGCCTAGTCGTGCTATAAGACCCTGTCCAGCTCTTCCTTCTTTTTGTCTAACTCCTCTCTGCCTCCAGGAGCCCTGCTTGCTTTGTCCTGCTGTTCTGTTCCTGCCAGGTCTACTGCAGTCAGCTTTCTGAGCAAACCGATTGCTAAACCAGCCCACGGACACGCTGTAACAATCCTGCGCTGTATCCAGTCTGGGAGAGGTGTGGCACCTTGGTGCCAGCAGTGATGGATACAACGACAGTCTGCAATAGAACAACTGAAACCAAAAAGCCTCGACCTTGTAATTCCAAATCAAATCCATAATCCATAAATAGAAATGACAGCTGACTAAAACTACTGCACTGGGGGTTTTTTCACCTGAAAAGTTTAAGAATCTGTAAAGGGGGACTGAAATTTTCTGAAAAATGATGTGTGCCCTTTCAACAAATGAAAGTCCTTTATGCTGTATTTGGAAACTCACAACCAGTGGCTGCCCATCAGATTCTCAGTTAGTGTCATAAAGCCAGTATGTTGCAATTCTTTTACTCTGAAGTTGTGAGAAACGTGGGGAGAGAGAGGAACTTTTAAAAGCTGATGAGCAACTTCGGAGCACAAATTAATGGGAACCACACTCCGTAGTCCCCTAGGAGTTTTCAAAAATGCCATCATTACCGCCTGGCACTGAGGCGTGCCTTCCATCATGAGGATGAGAAGGGACAGAGTGTGCACTGTGCCTCCATGGAGGCAGCTGTACCGAGTGCCTCCATAAATGAGGTGTACAGGGCTTTTATGAATTGAGCCTTTGAAAGCCCTGCTAGCAAGGCTTATTGATCCAGGAGTCACACATGGAGGGCAAGATCTTAAATTGCAGTCAGTTTTTATTACATGAAAGAAATTTTAAGAACATACCTTTTCCCCTCCCTCCCTTTTTAAAATTACTGCCTGCTGAAGTTTTGTATAAGTGGGAGGTTGCAAGCAATTAAATGAGTCAGCTGGATCCTGGGTCCAATTCCAGACTAAAGTGTACTGTTCATGGAACATGATTGATGGAGTATCAGTGAATTCATAAGCAGAGTAAGAGGTTTGGAAATGTTTTTCAGACCTACAAGGAAATGTAATTTAGTCAACGCAGTAAGAAACTTTTATCATGTTCCAAAAATATCATCCATGGTAGATCTTTCATTTGATGTGAATACAGATGAACAATGCAGCTATTTGGATACCTAAAAACTTTGAGAGTTGAGAAGCAATCTGTCTGGTTCTGTGAGATGATGGGTTGTGCCATACTGGGATCTAAGCTATTTTGGTGGAATTGTGCGTGCCACAATCCAGAGTAAATGATTTCTTGGAGACTACAGCAGTGAATATTCCCTGCACGTAAACCCAAATTATGGACTGGATTTTTAAAACATCATTTAGAGCTGTAAGCAACAACTGCATAAATCCAGAATCAGGTTATACAGAAAAAAAGAGAAAAAAAGAAAATTATGACAATTCAGTATTTCTGTAATATTATCAGTGTTGCTATTGAATTCTAAAAAGACACAGTGTTGTCTCTTTAAGCTCCTCATGGAATAACAGTGTATGTACATATGTTCATGAACATAAGTTAATGAACCCATAACAAAAAAAAGCAAGTGCTATAAAATCAGAAACATTAAGTGCAAATTTTTGGCAACAGTGTTAGCTCATTCCTCCTGTGTACTCTTGTTGTACACATCAGTAACAAAACGGCAGCAAAATGACTCACCTGTCTGCAAAAATTGCCAAGTGGCTTAGACAGCCAAGTAAAGGAAGTATTTCTTGCATGGGAGCTATTTCCCAAAGCAAAGGAAGTGAGTAACTCTGCAGTTACTTGTGAGGAGTTTCTAGCAGTGAAATTGCTAAAGCTCACTGTGCATCATCCCAGGAATTGCTGGAGCCTCAACTGTTTGCATCAGCTGAAGATCTGCCCCCATATATTTATCAAAGCTTTTGAAAAAGGAGGAGCCTAACAAGAGGTTTGATAGCAACATTGCTGATTTGGACTTCAGTTTCTTTGTCATTGCTCATCTCTTAACAGCCAAGAGAAGAGTTAGGTTTAAGTTATAGCTGTTCTTTCACAGCAGATAGAGCAGGCTGAAGCTGACATAGGGGTTGCAATGATACATATTGCTGTACAGTTATATCATTTTTTTTTTTTTAAATTAACAACTGGTTAAGAAAACTGAGAAATGCAAATAACCGTTTCTGTTCTATGCTGGACAACTTCTATGCAAAGAGATGTTTTCCCTGCTCATGTTTGCAGAGACTGCTTTGCAGTGGTCTTCCATGTTTATGGTGTTTATCTTCTGTTTTCTTCTAACTACATCTTTGGAGCACCTCCAGCTTCCTCTGTTCCCAAGTGAAATCAGCAATTCCTCTCATTTGGACAAGACTATTTCTCCTCTTTCTCTTTAGTCATAAAACATTCCTGTCTGTCTAATCTAATCACAAAACCTTTAGGGCAATTTTTATTCCATTATAAGTTTATATTGTAGCAAGTAGTCTTCATCCTAATTGTTGATTTGTAGAATGTGGACTAATTTGTGGCTTCATGTAGCTCCACTCAAATTATAATAAATGTGCTTCTTCTTGCTGCTTCTGTTCCTAGCAGTACCAGGCAGCAGCAATAATGCATTACAGTTGTCTTTCTCAGAGCATTTCTCCCTGGTTCATATTACTTTTTGATTTTCAAGTAAACAGTGCCTTCCTTTCCTGGACAATTAGGGTATTTGCTGAAATGAAACCAAAGTGTCATGACGAGACAGATGCCACCAAATGTTAATCAGTCATGCAAAATAACTTCCTACACTGCAAGCTCACCATGATACTGTTCTGTAAAGACTACAAGAGAAGTTTATTACTGTTTCTATTTATTCATATTGCTATACCATCTCAAAAAAGTAGTCTCAGATGAAATGAAGGCAGTTTCTTTTTCAGTTTACAGAGCCAAGCAATGGACTTGTCCCTTTCTCCCTCTTTCTTTGTCTTAATAGCGTATAGGAGATCTTTTTTTTTAGCACATCTACATCTGCTGATGCTGCCTGCTTTTTTCAATGTTTGAACAAAGGCCAGAAAATATTCTCAGTGGATAGAAGAAAAAAAAAAATCTTCCCCTAAACTCCAACTTGCAAAGCTAATTCAGTTTGCAATTCTCAGTCTAGACCTCAACTGAACTGTCAGGGAATAAAATCTGTATAATAAACCAGTCATCTAATTCACAGTATCACAAGATTCAATCTCCCTAGGCAAGATTTAGTTCAGACATTCAGGTTCTTTGTTGTATGAAGTTAGACAAGATGATATTCATCTTTTGTGACTTCAGCTATCTGAAAGTTAGGCATCATGTCAAAGCTGGTCTCTAGGGTCCCTCTGTAGTCAACAGAGAGAAAAAGAGGCACTTCAGAGGGCAATTCATTCCACCTTTAACATCATAGCATCATCAGAGTGTCAGAAAGGGGACAATGCTTTGGTTGAAGAATTGTTGTCTGGGATTTCTAACAGCACTATCCTTTTAAAGCCAGTGGGTGCTTTAATACCTGCAATCTATAAAGTCTGCCCACCAGTTCCTCACTTGTGAATGAATAGTGTCAGGCAAGGAATCTTTAACAAACAGATTCTCTACTGAACGCTCTCAACACTCACTGGTTACCATGCCAGATCAATCATTTTATAGTAATTATTTTGCGGGAGTTTATTCACAGTCTGTTAGAATAAACTGTGAAAAAAATTAAATGACTGTTAAGTGCAAGATTAATGGTGCTATCCAGGCATACTTTACAAAACCAGCATTACCAAAACAAGCTTCTTTCATGCAGCTTTTATAGAGTGCATCCAGTCAGACCTAGAAGCTTCTCTGCACTGGGAAACCTGTGTGAATTATAAACCAGAAATCAGCGCTGTGTTTTTCAGCCTCTCGAGATATTTTATAAATGGGTCTAGAAAAGAAGGCATATTTCTAAAAAACAACAAACACTGTTTTTTCACAGGGAAGAACATTCAGATACGGAAGCAATTTGTGAGCAGTAAGGTGGTAGTTGGTAGCAGCAGAGCTACAACCTAGAGCCTTCTAATGGAGTCCTGTAGATCATATTTGAGGCCTCGACAAAGGCTTTCTGAAAAATCTACTTAAATTGAGTTGCAATTGGAGATTGGATCCCATGCTGCTTTCCAAAGAGTGGTAATAGAAGATCCACATTAATTTTTCACTTACTTCCTTACCAGGAGGTGCAATTGCTTCTATTGCATTATCTTGTTTATTTTTATTACCCTTGTGAATGACTCTGTCACTTCTGTTTAAGCAGAAGCGGTAACTCAATCCCTTAATACAGCTTTAAACAACATTGCTTCTAAATGAGGTTAAAATCCATATTATATGCAGCATTTGTCTTGAACCTTAATTCAGCTTGCTTCTGAAAGGATATCTCGTTACATTCAGGAGTAAGTAATTTCAGATCCAGTTCCTGGTGATCACTGAGTTCTAGACTAAATTTCAACTGACAGGACTTCTTAGGCATGATGCACTATTAAGATGCATGTCAGGGAATTTCTGTTCCATTATATTAATGTAATCAATGTTTCTTCTTTACCAGGAAAATTTAAACCAAAGTTTTTTTCTGAAGAGAAAATTGTACCAAGTGTGGTGTTCTTCGGGGTTTTTTGTTTTATGAGCATTATGTTTTAATAGTATTAAATACTATTCAAAAAAAAAAAAGCTTTAATAATTTCCTGTACACAACCCCATATCTTTATTTCCATCTTTGATTTAAAAAGAGGTCCCTCTTGTGCAGTTCTAAATTGAGACACAATTTCCTCTGCACTTGACCATACTTGCAGGGTTTTTTTCCCCATTCCCCTTGGTTTAGAAGCAGACTTGAGCTGAATATCTCAAATAAAGACCAAACTGTGTTTGAGTTTTCCCAAAGCTGCAAAGATAATGGGAGTTAGCAGCCTGATGTTCCACAGTATGCCCTCTTTAAAAAGAGAAAAGGAAATACTCCCTCTTCCACAAAATGCTTTGCATGGGCTAGTAAGAATATTATCGTGGATCAGAATTATCTCACGTATTAGAAGGATAGTTTTTAAAAGGGACTAGAGAACAGCCTTTCAGCAGGTCACTCGATTCTGTGAGATGCTTCAATGCAGCCCAGAGAGCAGCTGTCACTTGAAAATGAGAGAGGGTCACATAAAATCCTTGAGTAGGTAAGAACTGTTGTTCTGGTGTCACCTGTCTGACTTTGCCTGAAATAAATTAGGGAGCACTTGCACAGGCTGCTTCATCAGCGGATCAGGAGGGAAAAGCGGACGTGAACAGATGGAGGCAATAACCTCTCCTGCCAATGCAGCTGGGGAAGGATGCCTACCTGCAACCAGAGGGACTTACCTGTACCACAGCTACAAATAACTCCAGGATCTCACCACGGTCCGCTTTAACTCATTAGTGCTGACAGCTGTGAGCTGAAGTGCTGTTGCTAAGGCTGGAGCCTTGCACTGCCAGGGATTTGTGGGGGGGATACCCTCGCCTTGTGAATGTGTGACAGTGCAGTTGAAAGTACTTGGGGTCTTTTGACCCACAGTGAGCAACATCCATACAGAAGCATAAGAGACAGACTCTGCTTTGCAGTAGTTGGGTCAAATACTCAGACCTCAGGGCCCTTCTGTGGCATTTCTTGCTGCAATTTCTTCAAGCAGGAGCTCTGTATTTTGCCAAGTATCTGTAAAACTCAGAGATGCATGTTTCATGAAAGCACCATTTTGGAGAAATAGATCATGTTTGTGAAGCATCTCTCTACCTTCAAATGGGTGTGTCCACTTAAAAAAAGTTTGGGTCCAGACTTGGCGCTGTTAGGTTTCTTTTGCTATTTTCCACTACTATGAAAAGCAATTTCCACTTGAATTTTGGAAATCTGAGCAGTTCTAATAGTGTCAAGTAACTTTGATCAGAAATTGAAGGTCTCTTTCCATAATCTCATCCTAAAACTGTAACAGATATTCAGTGCTTCATCTACAGAAAATTTAATAACTTAGCCAGCATCAAAAATTGTTTGACACCAAATATGCATTGCTGAGTGAAGGTAGTGATTTATAACATTGCATGTGAGATGTTAGTATCTAATTTACTGCATTAATCAGTGAATGCCAAATCAGTTTGCAGATTGCATGTAGATCAGTTTAATCTGTCATCTTAATTGTCAGTGAAATTTTTAATGTTGAGTTTACTTTAACTGTTTTCCATGCTGCTTTTCACTGAGATGGAAATAGCAGTGTAATAACTCTGCAGTGCCCACGTGAGACTGTGCAGACCTCATGGCTGGTTTTTTACTACTTTTCACATCTGAGGTTCCCTCAGCTAAACCTGAGTTTTGCTAATATTTGCATGGTTTGACGAGTGCCAAACGGAGAGAACATTGTCAGCCCTGTCAGTGCTAATATGGTAAAAAGTTGTCTCTTTGGTGCACTGAGTGAGGAGATTTCTGGGGACAGGACTGAGCTGAAATGACCCAGAGCTTCCTCAGACAGATGCTGCATTAGCATGTGGCAACGACTCCAGTGATTCTGTCACCCTCCGTGCTTGTCATTAGCATTTGGTGACACACTCGGTGTTGCCTTCCACTTGAGAGCCTCCGTGTGCTACACAGGGTAAGCAGCGTGTTCATTTTTATTCTAGCTTGTTAAAAAAGCAACCTGGTGGGACAAAGCTATTTAAAGGGCAAACTTAATATGTGTTTTGGCAAAACAAAACAAAAAAATTAATGGAAGAAACCAAGATTTCACACCTTTTCCCTGGACTCTAGGAGGTTTTTTTATTGGAAAATATGTTAAAAGGCATAAAGAAAGCATGAAATATATGAACTGAAAAAAAACCCTGAACAATAGCAAGTTTCCTGGAGCTATTCACTGTTTTATTTCAGGTCAAATAAAATCTTTTGAAGTACTGCTGAGCAAACATTTTCCTCTACAGGGGACATTTTCATTTTAGATAGCTCTTAAAAATGAGATTTTTTTTTCTGTGAAAAAAATTATGCTATTCTAAAAAGTAGCAAGGCCGTATATTCCCCACAAAATGGTTTTTTAGGGTTTTTTTTCTGTCACAGCAAAAAGAGACTTATCCACGGTCTTTGTCAAGCAAAGAGGCTCATCCAAGGTCACAAAATGAGAACCATTTTGGAAATCCTGACCATCAGATTCCTGCTCTGATAGGCAGCATTTCTGGAGGTGATTTGCTAGCAGTGTAAGGCCCAAGGCCCCTGCACACACAGATGGAGTCTGGTTTGAAGGACCTCAAGAAATGATGCTGGGCTGCTGTGTTTGGGCTGTTTTGTGCTCAGACCTTGATTATTTAATTATTTCTTCATTTCATTGAGTGCTGGGGAAAGGATGCCAGGCTTTTTATTTCCGGGAATACCCTGGATGACTGATAACTTGAATTTGCCACCCTGTCTTTGCCAGGTCACAGTTTCACAGCTGCCCTACTGCTCTGGTGAACAGAGAATGCAGCTGCTGCT
Organism: Dryoscopus gambensis; assembly: GCA_013389985.1. Lineage (NCBI taxonomy): Eukaryota > Metazoa > Chordata > Aves > Passeriformes > Malaconotidae > Dryoscopus > Dryoscopus gambensis. The sequence goes on along the minus strand of WEIT01032643.1, from coordinate 117,932 downwards.
GCCATGGGCCCAGAGGCCTCTGAGCTTTCTGACTCTGTCACCACACATGGGACCTTGGATCATTGATTTTATCCACATTAGATGCTAGGGCAAGGCACTTTTATCATCTTTGTGATAGCTCATTGACAGACTGTTTAAAATTATATTGCTCACTAAAAACCAGCAGTAATGACCTGTGGGATGGGAAGGAAGGGCACGGTCCAAGTGGAGTTGAGAGCCTTTGCTGTAACTACAGCTTCATAAGAGTGCTACTGCTGCCTCTCAAGAAATCCTGGAAGAGGAGGCAAGGCATTTTTCCTGGTGTACGGGGTTGGGCAGTTGATTTTGTTGCTGGTATTTCAGTAAACTTTCTGCATGTATATCCCTGTGTCCTACGGGTTGCCTTCCCAGCTTTGAGATGCTGCAGTGATGTAAGCAGTTAGCCAGTGACATTCTTTATGGCAGGTGAACTGCATCCACATCCCATTAAGTTAAAGCCCTGGGAGAGCTGGAAGTCAGGTATTTTAACTATTCTCTTTGTAAAAAATATATAGTGGACATATAACACCTTTGCACTCGGTATAACTTTACTATAGCACAGAGACAACCATAGGCAGCTTAAGGTGAATAGAAGTACAAATACAGCGACCAGTGGGGCAGAGTAAGAAACAGGAAGCGTGTCTGTCCCCTAAGATGGCTGCCCTTGTCAAGGTAGCCACTGCCAGAGAGAATTCCTAATGAAATGTGTACAAAAATTAATGCTAATGATTATTTGCTCTTTAAATTGATAGTTCCAGATCAAATGTAGGCACATGTAAAGTAGCTCCTAGGTCTCCCCTAGTCTATTTTATGGCCAAAAGAAATTTTGGTGGTTCTTTTTTTTATTATTCAGTGTGTTTGTGTATTTTGTACTGCCAAGTGAGTCCTGTCTAGTACAGCTTGTCTACTGTAACCCTCTCCTAAACCGATGGTATTTTTTGCCGATGCCTTCTTTAAAACTGCACCATAATCCAGTAGATTTTTGGTAGAGTGTAGACATAATTTCATTGCTTCCAGTAGCTGGTAAATTGGTTTATATTCCTCTTTTCTTAGTCCCTGGTACACCTAATAATTTTTTGATTGCCAGTCATTTGGACTACTGTGTATGTATGGTTGGGTATTTGAGGGTACTCTCCTACCCCTGCCTGCCACAAGACCAGACTAACCCCATTTACCTTGCCATGGGGCTACCATTTCATATTCTCTTTTTATCACTTGCTTTTCACCAAAATGTTTATGTTTGCTTGGACTTGATGAAAAGCTGTGTGTCCTCCTAATTCTTTATTTTGTATACCAAATCGCTGAGCAGTTATAAAGGATTTGCCTGCCAGGAAGAGGTACATTTGCATTTTATAAATAGATTTATCTAAAGTCAACAAGGTGTTACACTTTGCTGAAACCTACCCAGCTGGGAGGAGCATTTTACATAATAACAGCAATAGCAAGTTTGTGAGAGTTTAATACTATTGCTGGCAGTAATTAAGTGATTAATTAATGGCCAACTGAATCAGTTAGCAAAATGAGGGGAAAACAGGTTGGAAAAGTCTTGAAGGGGAGCTTGCACTCAACAGAAGGCTTATTGGCAAAGAGGATATAAAGGGATATTTTGGGTAGCCATACTCTTTATGGTGCCAAATTTGAAGATGGGAACTGCTAAGAAAATGACTGCTCATTCTGAGAAATTGTATAAAACCTCCCAAGAGTTGATTGCACAGTCTATTTATTGAAGAGTAAAGGTCTTAGAGAAAACTTAGAGACCGAGGGAGAAGACATGTTCTGTCCCCTTGATCGGTCTTTACTCATAGCAACTGTTTGTTAAAATGCCTATCACTGTATTTAAAATAAGTTCAAAAGCCATTTTAATATTATTTAACTATTCCACTATTAGTCTAACTGTTCTACTGTGGCTGGCAGCCCACAGGTATCTCAACCTTTAGGGCATGGTTATTCTCTGTATTGATATTGGTCAGCTCTTGCAATCCTCTCTGCATCTCCATATACTTTTGGAAAGTGATCTCACTTGGAAAGCATTAATCAAAGAGTCTTTCAGCATGCCACAAGAGAGTAGAGAAACTGCCTGAAACTAGGGTGGTGATGTTGGAATTGTAATGTTATCCTTTCTTCCATTTTTCCCTGATATCTTCAGTACGTACCTTGGCTTACACAGAGCTAATCACTGTGTTATTCACTGACATCTATTTTTTTTCAGTAAGCATTCCCAATTCCTAGATTTTGTGCACATTCAAACATTAATAAAGGCCCTTGGGCAGAGATGTGGACTCCAGGAAGGAGTCCTTCTCCAGGCTTTTTTTGATGTTGAGGGCCATTGACCTTCAGCAGCTTTGCTTGTGGGATAATGTCATTCAAGCGTAGCCAGGCCTTGAAGCACAGCCTGGAACACAAGCACACAGAACTGCGCTGGCCCCTCCGTCCCTCTGGACTGGCTTTGGAGCACTGAGATGCTGGCAGTTGTTGGTGCATCCAACTGGAAGAGTCACCCATGAGTCACTGCATCCATAACTTCCTGGTGTTCAGCGATGTGTGCAGGTAGGGTGACACCAAGACTTTCCTTTTGCTTCCCCAGAACTAAAAGCATCCGTGCACATGAAGTCCCTCCCAGTGGCAAACCTGTTGTGTGGCGCTGTTGCTCTCCCTCACAGCAAGTGTTCATGTGCAATTTCATTTTGCTTATTATTTGTGGGTTTGAGGTATTGTTGCTCACTTCTTCAAGTGGAGATCAGCAGCTTGATGATAACTTGCTGCATCCACAAAACTGCAGAGGTTGACGCGGTGGAAAGGGGCACAACAGGAAACTTTCTTCCCCAAGCAAGCTTCTGCTTCTACCTGGAACAAGAATTGCTCTTCCACTGTGGGGCCACTGCTTTGCACAGTAGGGCATTGGCTGTGGTGTGAGGATGAGTCCCTGCAGTCACCTGAGTGCATGCTCAGGATTGTGCTGATTTGTCATATTCCACCTACCAGCCCCAGCAACCCATCTGTAGTAAGGCTAAAAACCTTAACACTGCTGACAGCTAAAGCAGAGAGAGAGTGCTTAAAACGTTTACAGAAAGAAAATTGCATTTTAGAAATGAAAAATCTGATTCCTATCTAAAATGCTCTTGAATGCAGTTAAGTCTCCTACCTTTATTTGTGTTTCTCATGACCAGGCATATGAATATACCTCTCTTGTTGACTGGATTGGCAATGCTAAAAGAGGGTTTGCTGAGATGCTGCTATTGCAGCGTTGGGGAATCAGCTCTTGATGAGCCATGAAAATATTCTCCAGTCTCTCCTTCTCCTTGAATCTGAGCATCTTCAGTCCAACTGGTACGGGAAGCAGCAGGAGTCAGAGAGAGAGTCTGGTTTGGGCAATTTACAGGCTCATTTCCTGATTGAAATTGGTTGACAAGTACCTCAGTTTCCTCATTTTTAAAATGTAATTGATGTTTGTGGTTTTCTTGTTGTGCTGTTTTTAAGAACCAAGAATTAAAAAAAATCCGCTGTGTATTGTGGCGGTGTTGGTTGTGCTTGGAACTGTAGAACTGGAAGAGGCAAAGATAACATTTTCATAATTGAAAATGGATTTGAACTAGGTCTTCTAAGGAACAAAATGTAGAAAATTACATGTATTTCCTATCTAATGAGCTCTTACAGTTTCCCCAAGAGGCACACATGAGGTTTGGAAGCACTATTTTCATGTCCTTTCTCCAGCAGCCTTGTTTTATTTCACATTCAGTTCCGTGTCTGATGCTGAAGTAGGACCTGTGTTAAATCTGCTCCTGTTGTCCGTAAATAAGCTTAGAGATCTTAACCACCTCATGATTTTGTCAGTGCCTGCCACATGTGGCAAGCAGCATTCATCTTTCAGTGAGCCAGCAATCAGTCTGCTGGTGTTTCCCATGGAAAAGATTGCTGGCTGATAAGAGCTCGTCTCCAAGCCTATTCAGGCCCAGAGAGGTCTGATGGGAATAGCAGGGCTAATAATAGAAGTTGGACCTTTTTATTTTCCCTCTACAAGGTATGTATTTTGAAAAATTCACAGGAAGTCACAGAAAAGGGGTTTTTGGCCTTTGTTTTTGTGGGAGGTTTTGGGGTTTTTTGTTTTAACCAGTTGTTTGCTGTTACAAATATATAGTATTCACTAGTTTTAGGAGAAACATGAAACCTAGGGGAGAGGGGTTTTTGTTGGTGTTTTTTTAATCTCACAAAGATGCAGTGGTACCTAGAAAGATGCAATGGTACCCAAGAGAAAAGGGAATCAAACAGCAAATTCAGCCTGATACTGAAACAAGGGCAATGAAAAGCAACCAAAAGAAATGAGACTGGGGATTTTAATAAAATTACTATATCCCACTGGATTATTCTAAGTCAGAATGCTCACATTTATGGATGAAAGCCTTAAAGATCTACTGTGTTAGATGAAATTTAAAAATGGTCCAATGACTATATATGCACAGTATTTCATACAATAAGGGTTCTCCATCTCTTTTGGCCCTTTTCAATTGAGTAGATGCTGCAGCATCATGTAGGTATCACTGCATGATGGAAAATCACAGTTCCACTATAAAATTCACTGCTGCTGCTTACTTGTTTACTGTTAATTTTTGGATGTGCAGTTGGAGCTGCTTATTCATTGATAACATGTTATCATGAGCCCTAAAAAAAACCCAAAAGAAGCAGCTAGATTTTGTGCAAGATTAATAGGGGAAAACATTATCATGTCATTTATTGCACTCAATGATTTTTTGTTGTCTCAGGAAGACCCTCAGCCAACTTTCCTAATTGAAAATTGAGAAAGTGTGAAATCCATCTAACTTTCTCTTTCCATATTCTTATTCCATGATAGTTTTTTAACGAAGCTATTTTTCACTGTAAATTCTGGGATGATACATCACACCAACATTATTGCTGGGAAGTCATTCAGTCAAAGGTAGGAAAAGCAGCTAGACCTGGTCAAAAACATTTTTGAGAGAAAACAGAGGGCCTGGATAGTCTGAATGCTGCACAACTCTGGAGAGAGTTCTTGCTCCTGAAATGTGGCAGTGAGCAAGTGCCAACTCCTCAGGTGTGCTGAGAGCTCTTTTCTGTGTAAGCAATCCTGCTGGCATTAGGCAATGCAGAAGGAGCAGATGTTTAAAATTTGTATACTAAACACAGCATCCCTACTTTGAAGCAGCAGAGAGGGAAAGCACATTAGAACTGAGCTGGCTGAATTATTGGAATGAGTGTGTTCCAAACCAGTAAGTTCCCTCTCGAGTTTCCTGCCCAACATTTTATTTTTGTCTTAATTCAAGTGTTTGCAAATTTCTGGGGTTTATGACAGGATTACTTATGTGTTGAAACTTCTGAAGTCGGTTTTCTAACCAAGAATTGATTTGAATATTTTGTGAGAATTTTGGGCATTTTTATTTTCTGGTTAGATACATTTTGTAAT
>WEIT01032643.1:87988-109520 GCA_013389985.1 Dryoscopus gambensis | reverse complement strand
TTCTTTCCTCCTTTATTACATACCTTCCAGCTTTTCTAACGGTGAAAGCACGGGGATTAGTGACTTGTGTCAATAGCAAATTTACTTTGTCCTGGAATCTGGCTATCCTCAGCACAGAGTGAGCCAGCAGGCTTTGAATGGCTATGCTGCTGGAGGATTGGAGTTAGAGTGAGGAAATATGTATTCATCAGAAATGGTAAGTCATGGAAAAATCAATAATCAGAAACTCCCCCAAATTCTCACTATCCTTTTATAGCTAGACAGCAGCTTTTCTTTTTTCACACAAGCTTTCAATGCCCCAAGTAATGTTTTTTGTAAGTATCTGAGTCAAAGCTTTGAACTCAAGCCAAAGGAGGAGCAGATGAAACCGAGGAGTTAATGACAAATACTTGTGACAGACACACATCATCAATAAGGTTGTACAATCCCAGATTTTTAGTGGCATTTGGTGGAGGCACATTAGGCTGCAGCAGTAGCCCACTGGAAAACATTTTTTAAGAGTTGTAATTAAATAGCAGAAAACTTTCTCTGTTTTGAGAGGGAATACATATGGTTAGACAAACATGTTGGACTTCCGTGGGTAGGTATTTTTTGCTACATGTATGCAATTAAAAATGGAAGTTTTTGGTTTGTGGGCATACAGGGTCTTGCCTTGAGAACCACTGAAATCAACTCAGCCGTGTCCAACTCAGCTCCTCAAAGATAACCCAGAGAGAAGCTGCTTGCTGGTAAAATGTGACAAGGATGTACATTTATCCCAGTTCTCCTGTTTTAATGTGTGCTCAGCAGGAGTGCTTCACCTGACTGTGTTTGTCCCAAAAGCTTTCAGTAGAATTAAAAATTATGGTGTAAGAAGTTGAATGTAGCATGTGAAGGTATAATTATGTTCAGTTTCATTAAACCCCACATGATAATTATCAGTGTAGCCCATTTTCCAGATAAGAGATACTTTTGTGGACACCTGCATGAATTTCTTCCATCCCACCTGGCCAAGTGTGGTGGCAGGAAGTCAGAGTTTCCCATTTTGCAGTGATCAAACACCATGAACTTTCTGGCCACATTCCTCAGAGACAGACTCACCGGAGCTTGCCAGCACACCATGATTTCTCTGCTGGTCAAGGGATGGGGAAGGAGTGAAGAGGAAACCCAAGTCAGAGACAATCTGTTGAGAAATGAAATACATCCCCTTGGGTCCCACAGTCTGAGCAGTAAGTTGCTGATCCTGCATTAGGCTAAGCCACATGATTTTCCTCTTTCCATCCTGATATATGGCAACCAAGTCCAAAAGCATGGGCAGTAAAGATCCCAGGCTGTCATTTGTGTCCAGGGTATGGTACTGGATTTGAACACTGCCAGGGTTGGACTGTGTTGAGAAGCAGGACCTGTGAGGTACAAAGTCAGCACTTGCTCCCCAAGGAGTTGTTTCTACTTTCAATTTAGAGCCTGAAATGCCATTTATTTAATGCTGCTGTTTAAATAATGATTTATAAGCCTCCAAGCCAGCCATGGTACAGCTTAATTACTGCTGTAATTTATGGATGCCACTGGCTACATAAACACTGCTGTAAATATAAAGGATGTCTCCCACAAATTTTACTCTGATACTTATTTGATACCATTCATTTTCCTTTCCTTACACATCTTCTGTGTGTGAGTTGAGGCGACTTCACTCAGTGATCCAGGTCATTCTGGTTCATTTTGCCAGGAGTAATTGGGGCTTGGAACTGAAAAGATCAAACGTCTGTTTTTCCTACAAAGTATTTTAATTAAAATTTGAGTTTCCTTGAGCTCGGATGCAAGCATCTGCATTAAGTGGCCCATTAAAAGGGTTATTTGTATTTGGGCTTTTTTTGGTTATCTATTTGTTTTACTAGTTAATCATCTCCTTTCTCCAATTCATTTTGCCTTTGTGCACACAGTAAGCAAGCAAACAAGATGGGAATAAATCACGCACTGTAACAGAGCCCAGCCATTACCCAGGCTGCAGCTTTGCTATTTGTGTTCTCAAACCTATACAAGGAGCACGTATATATTGGTCTAATGCAAATCTGAGCTAATTCAAGCCCCGTCTCCACAGAGATGAATGAGCATGCAAATCTGCTGCTTTGTTTTGGAGGAATAGCTCCTGGAATTGCCCGATTCCCAGTTGCAATTGACATATTTCAAATACTACAGTCAGCTGGCTTCAAGAGATTTGTGCCCCGAGGCTGCAAAAAAAATACCTGGGAAGACAAGTAGGTTCTCTTGAATGCCTTGGTTCCATTATAATTAGTGTTAATCCAGTTTTGTGCTTGGAAGTGAGTGCCTTTAAAAAGTTATAATGAATTGAGTAAACAGAACAACCCCAGTGCCTACAATAACCACTCCTCTGAATGTCTGTGTCCCAGCAGCTGCTGGGATAAAACACGGACAATGACAAAAAGATTGCAGATAAACTGAGTGGGACGTGAGAGCTGGTAATAAGCATGGGGTTCAAAACCATCTGTGGGGTAATTAATAGAGACAGGAGTACTTCTGAATTTCAGTAGAACTTCAGGATCTTTTAAGAATGTCATGATGCTAACTCAGGGAAATGCTCTGGGACATGTCTCCTAACTTTTCTTCAGGAGGTACTTCCAACAGTGGGATGCTATGCAGGCTCATCACACACCCCTCGGGGAAGGTATCACCTACTGAGTCACCAGAGTCACTTCTTACAGCTTTTGTAGTGCCCATTTGCACACTGACCTGAATCCCCTGTGTCTGGCTTGTGGCATGTGAAAAGCTTCACACCTCACATAGGGAAGGCTCTCAGCAGTGTCTCTGAGAATGCATTTTTTTGCAGGAAGTTCAGCAAAGCCAAGGGAGATACCATCTCACTGCCTTAAACCCTAACCAAGGAGCCCACAGAAATTTTCAGCAGCCAGCTCCGAGTTACTTGGTCTATTTTTTCCTCTGTAGTCATGCCTTGACCCTGACTGAAGTACAAGGGCATTCTGCAGCCTGTATGTGGCAAGCCGGAATTACTCCAAGGGAGGGAAAAAAATCGGGCTGACACTGACACAGAGCACCCTTTTCAGGAGCCATGGTCCTTTATTAAAAAGGTTTGGCATGTATTCCCCCCACTCCTGAATGATTTGCACCGTAAAATAAGCTTGTAGAGAAATAGTGGTTGTTTTCCTACATGCTTCATTAATTTTTAGTTTTGGCAGGCAATATAAATAAAAATATCAAGTGCACATCTAATTGAATCGCCGGTGATTTCCAACTCCCTGTAGTACCAGACAACATGATGTAGCTGCACTGTTTAGTGAGCATGGATGAGTTAGGCAAACAGTGTCTCCCTCTGCCCAGAGGCTTTGGTTTAATCTGGAGCATTTACCCATTTCATGAGAGACAGGGCAGTTATTGCTGCCATGGGGAATTCACAGGACAGATCTCTTTGTTCCTCCGGGCTTGTCTTCCAGCACTGACTGGAAGCACGTCTTGGCAGAGTCAAGAAGGTGTCAGTCAACTGCATCCATACTCAGATTTTTGTGGAAGGAACTCTGTCATTTCTCAAGCTTAGCCTCCTCCATTCACACTGGCTTCAGGATGTTGCTGAACAAATTCCTGCCTCCTTCAGGTGTCTGATCTAGAGCATGGGCCTCTTAAATTTTTTTTTTAATTAAAAAAAAAGGTCTTGTCCTAAGTATCATCACAAAGGACTTGAGATGAGAAAATTCCTGCAGTAAGGAAAATGATACCTGTTGGGCTATTTGATACCTGACTTCTTAGCTGTCACAGGAATCAAGTGCCTCCAGAAAAGGATGGTTCTTAGGGAAAATTACTCAGGATCGTTTGTGAATGGATGATACTGACCTCTAATTGTAGTGTTTGGTGACCTCATTTCATAAGACATGGCTCCTTTTCACATTGCTGCATGTCTTTTGCTCCTTGGCACAGGAAAAATGAACTGGTGACTTTTGTCTCTTGGTAGATGTAGTCTGCTGTGGGCTCCCTGACTCAAGGGAGTGCAGGATACAGGAGCAGGAGTAGGTATAGAAGAGAAAGAAAATTACAAGTACAGGTTGAACTGTTTTCTCTCCTGCAGAGAATATGACGACACAATACACCCGAAGCAAAGGTAATGTATGTTGCCAGGAGAGCATGATGAAAGTTTGTGCTCTTTCTAAATGCTGTAGCCATGTTACTCCTGAGCTAGACAGAGAGGGTATCAGCCTTCAGGTCTGTCAGTGCAGCAGTAAACTCACACACAATTAAAAACCTATCATGTGTATTGTGTTGTTCTTGAGAAGTACCAGAGCAGGCTGCAGGATTTAAGCCCTCCAGAGGTCAAAGCTGCCTTCCACATTATAGCCCCAGAAAGGCCTGGGGAACTGAAATTCTCTATTAGGTGGACCATTAGACATTTGACAAGATTAAACAGTTGAAAGAAATAATTATCAAGTAAGTATTGATTTGAGAATATTTCACAAGGTGTTCATCCCTTGAGTGTTATGCAGGATGCTATGACCTGTTGGTTTTAAGGAAGGGAATTTGGTTATCTGAAGTGGTTTTGTTGGTTTTTTTTCTTTTTCTCTAGGATCTGCTGCTCTCTCAAGAATGGCTCTGGAGGGTTCCTTCAGCTGCTGGAATGGAACGGCGATCAGGCTGGGGCAGGCGTGTGACTTCATCCAGGACTGTGCTGAGGGAGAAGATGAGGGAGATATGTGCAGTGAGTAAATCCTAACCCTCAGGTTGTATCATCCTTTTCAAAAGCACTGATTGATTTGAACTTCAATGTCTGATGCTTTAGCACTAACAGACTCATTTGGTACTATCAAAAGACCTGTATCCCCCATAACATATGCTGTTTTTCTGGTTGTCTGCCTGGAATACACCATTTGATATTTCCAGGCTTGCCTACATCAGTTCTGCAGCAGCTTCTTAATATGCTCGCAGTGTTTCATCACTTTCAGTGTCCTGATCAAAAATGCAAAGGAAGTATAGCCTGAATAGATAGATGCCTTACAGAATTATGAAATGTGTAGCTGGTTAGAGCCTTTAATCAAAATGTAGTGCAGCATGTGGCACAGGGGGAGAGGAAGGAGAAAACTTCTAAGATGAAAAATGAGTAGAGCCAGTAGCTTGTCTTTGACCAACTCCTGTGTCTTTGTAATTCCTCTGGTTTTCTACCCCTCTCTTCAGGAGTCAATAGTCCAATAACATACAGCAGAAGATAGATAGCCTGAGTTTTCTAAAAACTTGCTGTGCCTGAGTACTTTCAAAAATGTGCTGTGGAACTTAGATACTTTAGGGCCTTCCTTCCTTCAACTACCTTGAAGGTGCCTTACCAATTTTTCTATACCTCTGTACATTTTACCTCCAGCACCCTCCCATCTGCCAATCTACAAATAGTTTGGAGTTGTGGCTTGTCAGCTGTATGGTTGTCCACAGGGAAAATTTATCAAAAAAAAAAAAAATTCTGAGAGTTCATTATTCAAAGTGTATGTGCCACAGCTGATTTAGCCTGTGGGCTGTTACAACAGAACTGTCTTGATTTGGTTTGCAGGAAACATGTTTGCTGTTTCTAGCAAAAACTTAACAGGAGTGATACACAACTTCTAGCAGATTTCACTTCTTGGCTGCTAATAAAGAAATAAAGTTACAGACTTCATTGGTGAGGAGAGCATTGATTTGACCTGGGATCATCTAGTAAACTAGTTAAAAGCTTGAAATTATGTTCTTCTCCATCATTTTAGACATTGTAGACATTTTGAAATTATATTCTTTAATGACACACTCAGTGAACATTAAATTCACAGGAACAGTGTCAGCCCTGTGGACTTGCAGCTCCTTAGAACCAATAATGCTTCATATTAGTAATATTGAAACCTTATTTCCACCTAAGAGCTTTAAAATAGAGCTCTAAAACCTCATAATGGCATTTCTCTAATGTTCTAGTCTATAATTAAAAAAAGGTTGAATGCATTTTCATTTCATTGGAAGTAGAGAAACATTATTTACCCTTAACTGTATGTCCAGATACACTTTGTGCCTGCGTGCCATAAATGGCTCTGCCTTGTGGGAGTAATCCTCTCTATACCAGGGGAAAGAGCGGAGTTCACAAGGTGGAGTTGTACCAATCATGGATGCAAACTAAAGACCACCACGGGATGGGGCAGGCCTAGAGGAACATGCTTGCCTGTTATTTTCAGACATTGGGTGCACTCGTGGTAGGTGCATTGTCCCTATTCACGCATCAGGAGGCTGGCTCTGCTTTTGCCCCTTGCTTGCTACCCTGTACTCCACGGTGAGCTGTCGTGGTCTGAAGCTGGTTTAAATGCCAAACACACAAAATTCAATTATGTGCATAAGAGGAATACGGATTTATTGAGGAAAATGTAAAGAAACTTCGGGGCAAAACAAGGTCTACACTTAAACAGCTGCAATATAAAAGAAAGATTATCATTAACAGAATGAAAAAAAGAACTGGTAAGAAATTAAAGCAAACCTTTAAACACTTTTTCTTTCCCAATGCCTTCTCCTTTACCATAAACTTTTCACAAGTGAAAACAAAACAAGAACATGGTATTTTGGTCAGAATTACACCTTTTTTAAGAGTCTATTTATGCTTTAGGAAGAAAGGTTCTCCTACTGTGCCATAGAGTTTTCACAAACCAACAGTCCACCCGGAGAAAATCTGTTGAAGTGAAAAAGGTATATTTCCCATGAATCTTTCGCGGTCTTCCCACACTGCCAAGTCACGGGCCATAGGAGAAAATGGGGGTTTAATCTTTTGAGGATGAGTTATCTCAGCCTGAAAGCAAAAATTCTCTACTTCAAGTTTCTAACAGCTTCTCGCAACTTCTATGTGGCCTGGCGTGGGCCTTTCTTTAAAGTCACTGGCTGCACAAGATTTCCCATCCCCCCAAGTTTTTCCAAATGGATTAAAGCCCTTTCTATGGTTTTGCAAGAAGTATTTTTAAGCTTCGCGCCAAAAAGTGCAGCAGCCTTCCTTTCGCGTTGCCACTTAGTTGCCTTCTCACATGGTCTCGTCCCTTTCCCTCTGTTTCTGACCTTGAGGCCGCCATGTTCAGCTTCGTCCCATGTGACTTTACTTTTCTCTTCTTTCCTCACTGACATTAAAGAAAAGGTGTCTTTGTTGCGATGTGGTGTTTCTTCGGCTTTGGCGAGAGCTGTGTTGGATGCAAAGGTGCCCTGCCGGCTCCGCCGCTCCCGCGCGGGGTCTCAGTGGCCTTGGCCCCACGGTCTCAGTTACAAGTTGCCTGCAGAGCAGGGACAGCTCTCCCCTGAGTGGGGAGGGCCGGCCCCATGCCAGCGCCGCACCGAGGGGCCAAGGTGGGGGGCCTGGCCCGGACCTGGGCCTAGGGCCCTCTGCCTTCTGCCACCCCTCAGCCCTTGAGCCCAGAAACAAAGAGAAATCTCCCATGCTTGCACGGGCTTTTTATATGCAAAATTGCAAAAGCGATTGGCCCAAAAACCCGTCAATCAACTCAAGGTTCAACCTATTACATGAGCCCAGCAGAAAAGTGGCCAATCGCTCTCTGGCATACGTTATCCCCAGGGCTTGGTTTGGTCGTGTTTTCTCCCTCCATTCATCTGTAGCTGTTTCCACAACACAATATGGCACTTGCAGCTGTGTTGGCAAAGGAATGTACTGAAAATGTCGGTGAGAAAATGTGAAATGCAGAAGATATTTAGCCAGCTGTTTAGCAGAGCATCACATCCCAGCTTGAGGAGAAGACCACGTGGCTTGCATAGGTACTGGAAATGAGAGCTCTTGCTCCCAGCCAAAAAGTCGAAAAAGCGCTATCTTCGGCTCAAGGAACAAAAAAGCTTGGCTTGCCTGAGCAAGAGCCTGGGCTGTGGATATGCCTGCTTATCCTCCTACAAGTCTGCTCAGTTCTATGGCTGATCCTTCTGCTTTTGCATCTTTACAGTGTTGAATATTGTTGGCATGAGGCTTCTGAGAAAAAACAGAGGAGTGATCTAATGTTTGAGGTGTCAGTTGTATCTGCATGGCAGCCTAACACAAAACACATGTCATCTTTCAGCATTTTAGTTGTCATTTTACTCCTGATCAACACAGATATTTTCATCAGCTTTTTGCAAGTGTGGTAAAAAGTGTTTCAGATTTATCAAGCAGAGAAAAGGGTTTCCCAAATGGTTCTGCTTACACAAAAGAGCTGTCAGAAAAAGATGTAGCTATGCTCAAAACTGAGGTGAGAGGTTTTAAAGATGCCATTATCAAAGGCTTCTATCTTTGAGCTTCAAGGAGATGTTGGAGTTTTTGCCTTTCACAGTCTTTTAGCTTTGCAGGTACTGATTGGCTTTATTATGATTTTAAATTTTTTTCCTATTAATTTGACTTTTGTTTCTTTTTTAGCTGAAAAAGATCTGTCTAAAGCCTGCTGTTTGCTAACATCTCTTTACTTATTAATGACCAATGAAATGTCATGGTGCTTGCTCTGTTTTGCAACCAATTAGTCTGTGTAGAAATTGTAGAATCAGAGAGGGATGACCCCTAGAGAAAAGCGTGTTGCTGTTTGAGTCATAATCCGATATCCTCACAGGATTAAAAGACAGGTTCAAAGAGGCAGATGTGGGATGAGGTGCTGAACTGTGCATGTTCGTTGACTCAGGATCAGACATACAGATTTACCAGCCTGATGGAAGTGTCACACTAGAAATTACTTTGCAGAGCATACATTGCAGACACATGTTAATACATCAGATAGCACTGGTGGTGTGTCTCTGCTAGTAAATACATGCCTTTCTGTGTTGTGGAAATTACACATGCCAGCCATCACAGCAGGCTTTGACTCTAGGTTTCTGCTGAATTCATAAACTGAAAGATCGATTCCTCTATAAAAGTACCTTTTTATTAATTGTGTAATAGCTGGAGCTGGGTGTCTCTGAAGAGGGACCTTGAACGAAGAAGTCCCTGGTTGATTATACTCAGCCTGAATTCCCCAGCCCTCATGTGACTGTTTGGACCAGTTGTTCCCCATATGAGGCTCTGGGAGCTCTTCCCGTTCTTCACTGGGTCCCTTTCTTGCCTCTAGATAGGAGGCTTCTTATTTCTAATGCTGCAGCTTCTGTTAATGAATTCCTTATCTTCTGTCTTGAACTAGCTCTGAGGTCTTCTCTTACTTGAGTGAGTGGAAAGTTCAGCATATCTGGTGAAAGTTCACAGCTCATGCCTAAGGCTTCAGCAAATTTATCTATTAATGCTAAGCAACGAGTTCTGCATAAGGAGTTTTCCAAATCACACAACATATGGCTATAACTTACTGCAAGAAACCCCCATACTTTCTCTTATTGTAGTAATCAAATGTAATATACATTGTATAGTACAAGACAGACATGAAAACTCCAATTATTTACTGATAAAGATTGGCAGGGCTCTGCTTTACAGAATGGGTGAATTTGTTTCAGCAGTTTTGTACTTCTCTTTTTAGTTAACAGTATCTGGGATTTTGGTTCAATAGTCTTTCATTGAAGGGCAGCAAGTCAGGGCAAAAGTTAAAATTTTACGTTAAGAAGGTGCATATAATTCTGGCTAGTCCAAAGCTACTTTAGTTTCTGTCCCAAATTCAAAAAAAAAAAAATCATCCTGGGAAAATATTGGTTATACATTCCAAACATGTTAGGTAAGTAATGGGTATATTTAAAAAAAAAATAACATTTTAAAAAATAGAGGTGCCAGTAGTATATTTATTATCTAGACACCCAGAACTTAGAAGATTCACTCAGGATACAATTAACCCAGGACTGTTTCTTCTGTCTAAGTGAATTTGAAGCCATATTTCTATTTCCATACAGAGTTTCCAAGCTTGTGGTCTGGAGTTCTGGTCTAGTTCAGAGGAAAATGGTTACCCAAGCGTCCCCTGAGGTTGCACTTCCACATTTTATAAATTTTAGCTGGAACAGGAAGTGAAAGTAGTGTCCTCTTTATCTTTCAAATAAATCTCATAATCACTGGGTTATAGGGTAATATTCACTCTGCCTCACTGAATATTTAAGGATGTTAAACACCTTAGCAAGTGAGATAAGGAAGACAAGTGTCTGATTCCTAAAAGGAGTGACTCAGGCTGTGCTATGTGGTTGGAGGACTGCATGCACACATCTGTCAGAACACCAGATGGCGGCTAGAATAGGAACCTATAAAGTTTGATTTTCTGATAACATGGGTGAGTGACCAAAAAAGCATTGATAATCAATTCTACAGGGGCCAGTTTACTTTCCAGGCAAAAATGCGTGAAGAAATTGTCAGGTTCGTTTTTATCCAGATACAGCCCAGCAGAGTCTTCCTGCAAGCAAAATGATGAACTAGCAACCTGTTGCTGTGCTATGCTCTTGAGGTTCCTGTCTTACATACACTAATCCTGCTTCTTTCTCTATCAAAAGCTGTGCTTATAGAAACAAATTCTAACCTCTGGCAGTTTTGAGCTCAGCAAAGCCATCTGGCATTAAAGGATAACTGCTGACTGTTAAAAAGCATTTTTTCTTTTTCTGCTTCATTTCTGGTAGAGTTTGGCTGGTCAACTTTGCTAGCATAGAAGCAATCATTGAAACAAACTCATGTTTAAGATTCATGGGATTCTTTAAATTGAGTAGCTGATCTGTTTGGCTTCTGAGATTTACTCCTAAACTTATTAAAGGTCCATACATACAGAGTAGTGTTTAATGCTTTTGTTCTTTATAATATCAGTTTGGAATTTCACCCAAAAGTTTAAACTGTAGTATCTGGTTGATTTGCACCTAGTTTTGAAGCAAGAGATGACTCCATCTGCCTCATAAGTTATATCAGTTACTAATTCTCTTGCTATTAATGGATGAAAAATCTGAGTGAAAGAAAAAGAGCTTACTTAGATTTTTCTTGAAAGGTATTTAATTCAGAAGTCTTGAAAATATTTGGTTAAGAACAAGTTTAACATCCATCAGCTTTTCCCTACTTCGTCACCCAAATAAAAGAGAGACTCTTACATTCTCACAGTGCTTCAGTTTCACTGGACTACTCTGTTCTCCATCCCACACACACAAATTGCATCTTAATAAGGCCTAAATCTTCTGAGGTTTGTGTCACTGATGTTAATATCCAAAATAGTAGGTTTCAATGGGAATAACCCCTGCCCTCTCATTTCCTTGATTTTCCAATGAAGTCCGATCAGCTTCCCCTCATCAGTGCAGTTTCTGTGCTAATGTGAGTTTCAATCACAAACATAAAATGGCGAAGTACAGCTTGGCAGAGAAGTGGTAGCCAAAGAGGTTTCTGTGGAGTACCAATACATGGAATCACAGGTGCTGTACATATTCAAGGTAAGAAAGAGCAGCAAAGAAAATCCATCCAGGGCAGGGGACATCTAAAAACTGATAAAACATTAATCTGAGGAAAGGGAATGAAATATTCTGTGAAATAATAGCTTCTTATTTTTGCCCTTACTTGTTCATCGACAGTGAGCTTTTCCTGGCCTCCAGGCAGGGATTGCTACTTAGATGACTCCTCCTGCTGCTCTGACTTGTTTACATCATCCTAGATACCAAATGGCCATGACATGAATGCAGTTGGACACTGAGCCAAGCTGTTTCAGTGGGAATTCAGGGCACATTATAATTTTTCATTTTCTTTGTATCCCAGCCTCGGGCTGTGCAATGAAATATAATCAAGTTCTGCAGAGGGGTGAAACACAGAGAAGTAACTCTCTGCTTAACAGCTTCAGATTTAAAGACCAAGCTGAATGAATTGAGAGATTTTTAAAAGGAAAAACTTGAAAAAGCCTTAACTTCAGTACAGGTTTTGATTTTTTCATAACAGGTTTAGATGCTTGTACAAAATACCACTAAAGTGTGGCTCTTGCCTCAACATCATGTTCCAAGTCCAAAACTAGCCCTACTAAAAACCTACAGATAGAGGATTTGTTTCACTTTCCTCTGGAAAGTGAGTTGTGATTCAGGCTCCTGGAAAATCAAATATTTGTGGTCTAGATGCTGCAGTTGTGGTGTTCGACAGTTGTTTTCTCTGCATACACCAAGGAACATGTGCATGTTCAAATGACAAACAATTGCCTTTTGAGGTGTGTGGGTCAAAGCTGGGGCCCTGTAAGAAGGTGTTTAGTTGACCTGAAATCTCAGCCAGGGGGATCTGCAGATACTTAAACATTTTGAATGATCTGGAGGTTGAATACTGGTGCCTCATTGTCTGACAGCCACTTTATAGATTCATAATTTCAGGAGGAAAAAAATTAATAATCACAACAAAATATATGTTCAGGAGACTCCTCTTCTCGTAGAGGAGCTAATGAAATTGCCACTGTCACTTGGCCACTAGATTCTCTTGCTTTAGAAGTTTGTGGTTTATTCTACTGCTTGTAAGTGGAGAAATTTTTTTTCTGATTTTATCACGCAACTAAAAGGAGAAAAAAAAATCCTCAATATGTGTTTGCACACGAAGTTTCGTTTTCATCTTGCAATTTTAAACAGATTTCTTGTATCATTCTCCCTTCTTGGAGCAAAAGGAGCAATACTTTGCACCCTTTGTAAGAAGAAGATGCAGTTGTAAGTAGAGAAGTACATGGAAGGCATAGGATTACCTTCTGCTTTGAATGAGATGACTATTGCTTTAGAACTGGCAAATTTCAAGGCAAAAAGCTAATGGAGCTCTATTCTTTGGAGCTGGGAACTGAAATCCTAAGCCAGTGACAGAATGAGTGGGCTTCAAAGCCTGAAAGCATGGATTAAAAGTCCTCTTTTCAGCCATTCATCTCATGGAAGAGACTCACAGGTGAAAAACCTGAGGCACAAAAGGATTCGATGCTTTACCTGAGGCCACATCAGTGCTCACAGAGAGAAGGCATCATGTTGCTGGGCTGAGTAGAAACCTGGACTGCAAAGGAGGAAATCTTGTTAGGAATTTATCCCTCTCCAAGATTTCCCTCTGTGGGGCTGCAGAAGCAGTGCTTAGGAAAATCATCTGCAAGATGTAACCTTGAGCAAGCTTATACCTGCAGAGTTGAGAGCCCAGGTATTTAGGAGACCCCACGGTGTGTAGTGAGAGGTGTCCTCTCACTCAGGTTTGTCAAAGTGTGTGGGGAGTCACTTAGCCACAGTCTGGGGGTTGTTTCCCTCTGCTCCTCCCTCCCCATGGTCAGGCCTGTGCACAATTCCACACAAAAGGACTGAGTAGCTGGGCTGCCCTGGAACTGGATTGGAATGGTCACTGCAGCTCCTGTGTGAGCCCAGGAGCCTCCTCCTCAGCTCACCTGGGTTCTTCTGTCTTTCCCTCTTGCAGGAAGGCTTCCCTCTGGCTTTTACTGTTCGTTTGAAGAAGGGGATTGTGGCTGGACGCCGGGCTCCTCTGCATCCCATCCTTCTCCATGGCGGATTGGAAGCCCAGAACACAACCGCGTCCCTTCGATAGAAGGTGTGTGAGAGTAAACAGTAAGTGTAGAGCATAAACAGCAGAGAGCAGAAATGATACACACATGGTGAGGAGAGGGAAGGAAACACAAGGTGGGTTTTCCTGTGTACTTACATATTCAGCCTCCAGTGAAACAAATCCCATCTTTCCACTCTAAGTGCTTCAGGCAAAAGACTGTCCTGCTCCCTTTTTGTCTTCAGGGTAGAGAGTGGTACCTCAGTCTCCACCACTGACACCAGCTACAGATCTTGACCCTTTCTAAACAACTTCATACCAAATGTTCATCTGC
Source organism: Dryoscopus gambensis (assembly GCA_013389985.1). NCBI lineage: Eukaryota > Metazoa > Chordata > Aves > Passeriformes > Malaconotidae > Dryoscopus > Dryoscopus gambensis. The sequence continues at coordinate 95,826 of WEIT01032643.1, read as the reverse complement.
CTGACCCTCCTCCATACTGATCTGGTTTCTTCTTTCTGATTTTCCTATTTACTTTCTCCATTTCTCTGTACTGCTGCCTTTTTCCCCCTGCTCACATCCTAATTTTTCTCTTTGCTTCATGATCCCTTGAGTTGCACTTTTATGTACAATTACTATGTACTTGGTTCTCCTACCTAAATGCCAGTCACTTCTAATCCCTCTTGTGCAAACAGCTGAAGGCTTTAGCTGCTGAGAGAAAACCCACTACTGTGCTTGTTCCTCTTGTTTACAACAAATTATTAGAGCAGCAAAGAGCTATAGCTGTATTTTTATTTGGTTTTGGTCAAGATAAATGCTTTTCTTCCAAGTTACTTTTTGCTCATAAAAGATACCCTTTTTTATTTGCCCTTGCAAAGAGGATGAATTTGAAGTCATGGAGCAACAGAAGGTAGTTGTGGGGGGGAAGATAGACAGACTCTTAAGTGTGGTTACTGAGTATGTTTGTTAGGTAGGTGAAGCTGCATCCCTAAGAAATGGAAAAAGCCTTCTGCTCCCTGGCATTCTGCTGTGGTAGGAGCCAGCTAACGTAGGCTTGGGGCAGGTTTCACAAACCCCAAAACCAGGAGGTGAATGCTGCAGTTTGACCTTCTTCCTTCTCTTTCATCCAGGTTGTGCACTCCTCCTCAACACCAGCAAAGCACCAGCAGTAGCAAAGACTGTCATGACCAGCACAGCATTTCCAGCTCCTTTGAGGAACTCCCCCTGTGAGGCAAGTCTTAATGTTTTATTTTCTTGTGCAGTTTACAGAGCTTTTTTATGTGCTTGACTCAGGTTTTCAAATATAGGTACTAGGTCAGTAGCAAGGCAACTGCTATCTCTGATTTTATTTTCTATAAAATATACTTATTTATGCCCACTGTGCAGGGGAAAGATATGGTGATCTGCTTGAATGCCACAAAATGTACTTTGAAGAACTTATCATATCCTTTCCTCATTGCATCATATGATGTATTATAATCTTCATAATTAGGTGTGTGTGCTGTAAGAGTAGGGCAGCCAGCATTATATAAACACAGAGAGGAAGACTCTTGCTGCATGAACAAGCATTATATTTGCAACATCCAAGAAAGAATAGGCTTCAGGACTGCCCCTGAGCCATTCAGAAAAGGCAGCACATGCTTTCTCTAGCACAGCTGGGATTTGGGCTGGCAGCTCTTCATGCTGCTGCACTTCAAACCTACCAATCCTCGTGTAGGCCTCGCTCATAGGAGTGCTGAAGTTAGCAGCAGCAGCAGAGAGAAATTCATGCAGAATGGAGCCAGGTTCATATTCAAGCAGAAAAGCTACTGACAGTCATAAGACATCAACTTAAGTACATCAAGGCTTGCCAGGCAACCTTGCTGATGGTTGTCATTTCTGAGTCAGTTGTATTTAACCCTTAAAGTACAGCTTCAGAAAGGTGACCTGTCTGCATCTTCTTATTCTGTAGCTTCACAGATTGTAGAATCACTGATAAGATTTATTTCTGACTTACAACTTTGAACCATGCCTAGTGACTTAAAGGATTGCACATCTTCATGGTCACTCAGAAATCTCACATAAGCTTCTGGATCCTGGAGCAGAGGGATTTGGGAAAACTGATATTAACGAAGTGCAGCTGTTCGTTGGTTGAGCACTGAACTGACAAAAGAATCAGATTCCCTGGTCCAGTGATCTTAAAATGCAGAAAGGACAAGAAGGGATGTGTTAAAAAGTTCTCTGGAATGAAACTACACAGAAGAAGGTGTTTCTCCGGCTTAAAGTTTGTTTTGGTTCACTTTGTTGGATATCTCAGTTCATACAGCAAAGCACCTCTGGTTTTGCTCTCTTGATATATTCCTGTTCTCCATCTTTGAAATATATTCTACCTTGTTTTTCCTCCCATCTGTGACAAAGGCGTATGCAGGTTCTGAATATTTTAAAACCTTGTTCTGCCATGGACCAGCAAGAGCGAGTGTTTTTCATAATCCACCTGACACAGGAATCACAGTGAATGATTTCCCAATATCGGTGTGGTTTTTTTCTTGTGTATACAACATTGCAAATAATTAAACTCGCCGTCGGGGGAGAAGCTGCCATGTATTTCATCTGCTCACATGCCATCCCACCTCCGTCACTCCCCTTGGCACTTAAAAGGCATCCGGACGCATCCAGCATTGCAGCTGTCGGTAATAAAGAATGAAGGAGTTTTGGCAAGGGTTTTGTCTCTTGCCTTTTCATGTAGTCTAAAAGCTTCTCTTCTCAGTGGGTCCCTGGTGGCTTCAAATTCTATTTTACTGGAACAATCTGTCTGTGCACAGAATAATTTAATTCCACTTTTCAACACAACAGAAGAGGAGAAAGGAGATATTCCTCCCTATGCACTTATTCCTTCAAGAGGTGCCAACAAACTTCCTAATAGTGAAATTATAGTCAGAAAAGAGGTTGTGAAAATACTATAATGCTGTCCTGTATTTATTCACCCTCAACCACTTCTTGATTGAACTGGCTCAAGTTCAGGCACTTAAAAGATGAGTTTTCTTTTACCTGTCACTGCTGACAGCTTTACCTGGCACGTCTCAACCAGGATAGAGTCTCTAGCAGCTGAAATCCCACAGAAAAAACTCACTCACAATTCATGTTGCAAAGGGACCTCAGCAAGTGTGCATGTGAATTAGACCCATTTATTCTTCCACCCTCAGATCCAGCCACAAACCTGCCCTTCCTCTTGTATTTGATCCAGCTCTCATGATCCTTTAGATATCTGCTCACTCTCCTGAGAGCAACAAGGAGGTCAGCAGACATCCCCAGTTTGATCATTTTTATTCCCCTCTCTTCTCTCCCGGCTACATAGAAACTCTGGGGCACCACAAGACCTGCTGTTCAATGAAGTTACTATTTTTTCCCCCTTATCCCCTAATTTTCTTTTATCCAGTCATGTTAGACCAATTATACCCACCACAGCAGAAGCTGACACCCTGCTTCTTAGCCTAGGGTGTTCATAGGAATTAATTACTTCAGCCTCAGGGTGAGGAACATTACCTGCCACCATGCTGTTTACCAGGCTGGAAGATTCTGGGTTTTGACCAGGATGTTCATGAAACCAGGACTCGGTGCTGGTAAGCAAACAGCCAAGCAATCCACAGTGGTTGCCAGCCACAAAGAGTTTCTAATGCTTCAAGCTTCCTTTTTCTCCCTCAGCCGGCCTGTTAAATCTTCCTAATAGTGAAATTATAGTCAGTATAGATTTCACTGTGGCAGACTGGCGAAGGAGGTGACTGACCAGCCTGGTCTAAACAGCTTCCCTGGTGAAGTTCCGGGCAGCTGTTTGCAGGGTGTTGTTGTTAGCACTTGGAGACACCACAGCACGGCTGAGCTTGGCATATGAATTGCCACCGAGTGCAGGACTAGTGTGACACTCCATCTTTGTGCTCTCTCCAGCCTGAGGTCAGTCACCAGGAGCATGCAGGGCTGCCTGCCCTTTCCATGCCCTGCGGGAGGCTCCTTGTTAACTCAGGAAGGGAAACGTCAGCCTCACCTACTCTGTACTGGCCCACATGCATCAAAAGATGTGAAAAGGATAAAAATGCACGCAGGAGATAGTGTAATAAACACAGCCATACTTTCCCACACACTGGGGAAATGGCCCTAATGTGCCTTGCACTTTGTGTATAGCTTTGTATTGCACTTCACTCCTGTTTGTTTTGAGCAGCCTTATATTTTCATTTTCTTTGTTCTTCAGTGGTTTTGGCAGGTCAGCACAGTCAGTTCGTGATGCTGCCCTTTGTTCTTGGTTCAGTTAGTTTTTCTCTTTTCTTTTGTTGTTTTATTAAATCTTGGCTGGAGTATCCTGGCTTCAAAGAATCTCTCTTGTTTGCAGTCCAGACAGCCTTTGTTATCTTTTTCATGTTGCACTTTCAGTAGAGCCCTTTGCTTGTTGACCCCTTTAAGTCTGTGTTTAAAACCCACTTTATATGGAAGAGGGAAACTGTAGCACTTCTACTAAATCTTGGGTGAGTGCAGGAAGTGGTTCATACAGTCCGTGAAGAGATGCTCCATTACCCTGAAGTAGCCAGAAAGCGGAGATGCAACAAAAAGCTCAGGAAATGCTTCTGGAACCAAACAGTCACAATAATCAAGAGTGAAAATCTTTTAACCCACATGTAAAAGTTCATTGGAAGCAAAGCACATGTAATTGAGCATAGGAATGCATGTAATGTGCAAAGAATTAAGCCAAACAGTGGCCTGATTTAAAGGCAGAGTTTTTGGAACTCGAGCAGTAAAGTACAGGATTATTTTCCCCTTCTGTCACACTGAGATTCCTCTCCTCTGAGTGGGAATCAGACGGCATGTACAAGGCTGACAGGGTAGAGAGGATCATGGGGTGGGCAGGCATTTCCTCATTTTGAAGATATCCATGTGCATGTCATTAGTAGCTGTGCTGGTGTCTGGGAATCTAGGAAACCACACTGCAATTAAATCCAGTGAAGTGCTGTCATCTCAGACACCACCCATGGCAAAACTAATTGCTTTGCCACAGCTGATAGCCCCTAGGTGTGCACAGTTTCCAAACTATCATGGCCACCTATTTCTCAGTACTTTGCAAAGAAGTCAGAGAGCTGACAGAAGTTTTGCAGGTGCCCAGGGATTACTGACCTTTGTGTGGAAGCTGGAGACTCAGTTCTGATCCACCACGTCTCGGCAACAAGGCAATCCCATCTCCCTCAGTCCAGCATTATTGCTGTACAGGTGCAGTCACAGGTGCTCATTTGCTTTTCCTTCCATTTTTTAGAGATGTTCCCTGATCTCTGCATCCTCAGGCCTTGAAGGATGTTGTGGTACCTGTAGATCGTAAGAAACATGCCTGTGTCTTCCCAGAGTGTGTGGGTTTCTCTCATAAAGACATGCAAGACCAACTCCAGAGTGCTGCATTCTGTGAGGCTGGCACAGCTGTACCTGCCTGGGCTGTAGTCTTGCATCTCTCCTGCAAGATTTTTTTTTGTGGTGGGTTGTTACTACTCCTTCTGTTTGGAAGTCACTCCAGAAACATGAGCAGTCTGGAGAATGACTTACGGAAAGGCTGTGCTTTGCTCAGCTCGAGGGAATCTGTGACAGAATCTCAGAGCCATGCCTGATAAGTAAAAGCCAAGCGTGCAGCCTTGGCGTGGGCTGTCATAGAGAAAGGAGAGTAACCACAGAGCTGCTGTTGCCTGCATGGGGTTGAATTTGAAATTAGCCTTAAATGTTATTGCATGCACCTCCATAGAGAAAGGTGACTCTGCAAGAGGGACTGCTTTGTGATTAGGAACCAGATTATTTCATTTTCCTGTAAGGCCCTGGGTCAAACGTTTTAAAGGGTATAGTTGTGCTGGAAAACAATGAAAACAGATTCTTGTGATAGTAAATGTGCTTTGTGCTTTTGGCTCTGTTTAAAATAATGAAAATATTTTTCTGATGCTATTTTGACATTTCAACTAGCTGTTTCTTGAAAGCCACCATTATGTTATGTAAGTTAATACTAAACTGAGCCAGATTTCTGTAACACCTGAAATTACTTTTTGAATGTAAATGTACTCTCTCTCGAAAATAAATATAACATGTTGATGTAGAACATTATAGTTGAAGTTTGCCTTCTCAGTCATGTTTACAGATATAAAGATGTTTTCATCCCCTCTGTTTATTAATTCAGTTCTCTTTTCTATGCAGAAGTGTTGCATTTTTTCAAGGCATGTAAGTCAATAATATAAATCATTCCTTAAGTGCATTCTGAGCCCCATGCTGACACCTGCAGAGTGTCTCCTTTTCTCCTCTACTCCTTGCACTTTAAATAACTTAGAAGTGTACATGGTAATAACATTGACACTGAAAATTTACGAGCATAAAAAATGCAACATAGATATGCCTCTAGCTCAGCCTTTCATGTGCTTTATTTGGCAGAATACTGTTAGCATACTTCTTTATTTTAAAGTGTTCTTTTTAAAATCTGTACAGCTTATTCACTGTCATCTGTCTTCTCTTGCTCCCTTTCCCACCTGGCTTCTGTGTCATTGGATCAGAGGATCTACAGCATCTGAAATCTCTTGAAAGCTGGTCATTCCACAGAACTCCAACAGCAAAATTCTGAAAACTTTCTCTTTTGTTGTTGCTTTTATTTTTCTCTTTGTCTGTTTTCTGAAATGAAGTAAGAAACAATGTGAGAATAAATAGAGGGAGAATCTGTTCATAGAAAACACAAGCTTCTCTTGCCTGCGTAGGTATTTTAAAGCTACATAATCAGACCAGTTAATTATAATTCTATCACTTACAAAAGGTTTTTGCTTGCACCCCTGAGTCCTAATGTAGAGCAGAAGTGTCTGCAGACTACCAGAGAGTCTGATCATGCATTTTTGTAAATCTGGCCAAAAACCAGGAACAACACCTTTTGATCCTCTTTATTATTCATAAGAGTCCAAGTCTGGATTGCTGAACAGTACTAATAGATGTCTTTGCTTGTAGTGTTATGTGCAACCATTTCTCATTTCTAGTAAGAAAAGAAATATTGTCAGTGTGATAAACTTCACATGTCAAAGGTAGCTCATATTCATGTACAAAGCTTACTGAGACTTGGCAAAGGTGTCTGCAGCTATTGCCTAATTCTGTGCAAATCATATTCAAATTTGCAGCTTCAGTTTCTCCTCAACAGTGAGATGTTTTCCAAGCTTCTTTAATACCTGAGTTACATTTACTGGGTCAGTGCATTCACAGCTGAAAACAATTTCTACTGTTTCCCTTCCAGTGAAGACCCAAGAAAACAGTAAGGTTTTTCAGGAGAAGAAATGTCTGCATTTCAAGAATCCACTGTTCCTTGTCAGGCAAATTTTGAGCAATTCCTTTGAGCAAGTATCGGGGAGGGGGGAGCAAGGACTTGGGGGCATGAGAACTAAGTAATGTGCTGTCTCACAAGATGAAAACCTCTGTGCAGAGTTGAGGTGCTGCTGGCCAGAGAGCCACCACTGAGATCCAACTACTGCAGTTCCTTGGGAGCAAAATGCCTGTAGACTCTTCTCTGCTTTCTTAAAAATACCTTACTCCAAGCCCTGTTTGAAGTATGGTTTTCTTTTCCAGTTTCTTTTTTCACTTGTGTTAAAGATGGCCGAGTAGCTTTTCCTGCCAGGTAGGGCCATAATGCTAATAGTCAGCGTCATTGCCACGCAGAAAGGGAGGAAAAAGGAACAGCAGCTCTCCAGGGTGTCACTGCAGAATGTTTTATTTATGCTGCTGCGAGCGTGTGTCATTGGTCCTCGGTCAGGCATCTCGGAGTTAGTTTATGCTGGAATGTTTCTAGCCATTAAAGTAGACTCACAGGTGTCAGCAGATTCAAACTTCACCCATAAGGTTCTTGGTATTTTATTTCTTTGTTCTTTTTTTCCTTTTTTTTTTTCTTTTTTTTTTTTTTTTTTTTTTTTTTTTTTTTTTTTTTTTTTTTTTTTTTTTGCATAAGGAAGTGAAATGCAAATCTCAGTTCTCAAGTGGTCTTGAAATTATGCAGCTTGTGCTGGAAAATCTACCTTCCTTGTTTTTCTTCACCTGCCAAACCCTGTTGATATTGATAAGGATTCGTTTTTTGGGTTTCTTTCTTTCTGGGATGAATTGAGTCTCCTGTTTGTCAGTTCAGAAACTCCACCAACTCAGAGGCTAAGGGGGTTCTCAGAAGGCATCTCTGCAGATGGTGTTCGCAGCATAGTGCATGTAGCCATCTGACCTGAGTTTTGCCTCAATATGCTGTGTATTTACCATGGGTTCTCCCTCCCCTAATTTTCCCCAGATCAGTTTAGAACATTTCATTAACTGAGTCGGTGGGT
>WEIT01032643.1:1161-85763 GCA_013389985.1 Dryoscopus gambensis | reverse complement strand
GAGAGAAAGTCATAAAATGAGAAAATTACATGAAATAATTTTACATACAGTGATAAATGCATAGAAATGGATTCAATTATATTATCATAAAAAAAGTTAGAAAAATGGTTCTCTGAAGTATTTTAATTTATTAAAAAACCACCAAATTATTACTGAACTTTAATTGGAAAATCTGTANATCTTAGGGGAGTGTCATCTTTGTACTGCAAACAATAGGGGTATAAGCTTATCCCTTTAAAATTAGACATATGTGAAAGCTAAAACAGATGGTTTAGACTCAACTTTACAAATAAAATAAAATAAAGGCCAGTAGTTTCAATGTTTAATAGCATATACAAAGTGTTACAGGCTTCCACATCTGTGGAGTTTTCCAAAGGGATGACATGAGTATGAGGATGGAAGAATCAACTTTTTGGTGATTAGAAAGAAACGAAAGAAGAATTGAGAGTGTTGTTAACTTTTGAATAATGTTTGTGAAGTTTAATCTTATATGTTCTGTTTCTTCTAGCTACGAATGTCGTGGGTCATCCATGGTGTCTTGCTGGGAAATGTATCCCTGGTGCTGGTCGAGAACAAGACAGGAAAGGAGCAGAGCTGGACATTCTGGCATTCAGAGAACACTGAAGGTTTGGGAATATGGCAGTGGGTGATCTTACCTCTCCCAGATATACTGGATAGGTATGAGTCTTCTCATTCTCCTGCATGGTGATCAATCCTGTCAGCCCTAGATCCCTGGCAATGAAAAGGGCCAGCATTGCTCCTGGAAGCTGTTCCCTTGGGGAGAAGTGCTTTGTCCTCCGAGAGGCATCTCCTGTTAGAAGCAGACAAGGAGAATAACTGAGTATTTTGAGCAAAGCACATAATTTTGCAACTCCCAAGTCAAAGTTTTGATTCACAAATTGGGTCCGTGGGTAGTCTACAGCAAGGTGCTTAAACTTCTGTGTCTCCATGTCATCGACTGGGAGCCACTCTCTTTGCATACTGTTCTATGTATCATGTTTGGTGCTCTCTCATGGTTTGCTAGAGTTGGGTGTGAGCTCCATAGCTGATATTTTTTCTGGACGTCAAAGCCCCTGGTGTTCAACGTGTCTAGATCTGAGGATGAAGAGATGGGAAAAGAGCCTGCTGCAAAATCAGACAAGGATCCATGTGAACACCTTTGTGTTAGCTGTAGCCGAAGGCTCACCTTCCCAAAGGGCTGTGCCAGTCGTGGCTCTATTCTGGCTTTAAGCATAGAAGGTTTATCTGGTAGCATATGCTTAATCTGGTAGCATATGCTTCTTTGGAGTGTTGTTTTAGCTGTTTCTTACCAGTCAGCTTTAAGGGAATGCTCTTGTTCATTGTTTACTTTAAACATGTGTTGTTTCTAGAGAAGGCACAGACATACTTTGCCTCCTGCTGCCCTGGCCCTTGGGCTGCAAGATGCATCTACCATCTGTGTCATGAGCACTGGCGTCCCTTGTCTTTTTGCAAACCTGTGCCCTAGAAGTAATGGATTTCATTAAGGGGTAGTTTGCCCTATAAGAATTTTGAACAAATATTACATGAATATGTCTTTTATCTTACTGGCACCTGGGGATGCATGTAGGCTGCAAATACAACAAGGACACTGCCAATGCTTTGGTCCTGAATGTATAATTAATATGTGTGCGTCAAAGATTTAAAAAATGCCAGCATTAAGCTTATTGTGCAGTCACTGGCGAAGGACCATTTGTAAAAATACCTGGTTGCTTCGTTCCCTTCAGCTGTGTTTCCTTTGAAGAATGGTATATTTTGCCATTATTATTTATGTGATTTATTTCCTAATGTTGCCAGGGGAATGTTTTGTACTTGAATTATTCTGTATCCTTGTACTATTGCTTTCCTTTAAATTCTCTCTGGTTGCACAGTCAGGCAGAGAACACTTTGATCTTAGGAGCTGGGCTAGCAGTGGTTCATGAGAAATCATGGATTCAGCTGATAACACAGTGCTGACTATTATGTATAAGGTGCTGACACTCTTACTTCCCCATTGCTTACGGAGAAAGACAGATGGATTCCCTGAAGGAAGGGAGTTTGTTGGAGGTTAAGACATAAGCAAGGAAAACCTTGAAGTTTTGGTGTCTCTTGAAAAGTTTTTGTCCTTATTTATTCACAGAAAGTGCACTATGTTAATGAATTTTTCTTCTAAGATTGATTGAATTGAAACCAATTCTCCTGGGAAGACACAAGTCTCCTGTGAGACTTGGAAATACTGAAAGCATCTTTCTTCCCATCTCAAAACCTGTTTCATAGGAAATCTGCACTGATGTACAGATTAGGAAGGAATTCTATGGAATTATACACCAAAAATGGTACCAGTGAGACGCCAGTGTATAAATAGGGATAAATGACAGTTTTATTGAACTCTAAGAAGTACTTCATTGATGTGAACACAGTGCTCGTGCTGCTGAAAGCTTGCTGTGTCTGTCTTTTTCTAATTGATTCCTGCGTCAGAAGCTGTGAGGGTCTGTGTTAGAACCATGATATTGCAGATATTCCTACAGGAGGAGCTGAAAGTTTAAATCACCTCACAGAAGTAAAGCTCTCCAGTAAAGCACACCAGTGTACCAGTTTCACACAAAATTAAAGCACATTCCATTGTGATTGGGAAGCTGAATGGAAAGTGTTATTAATAACAAGATAATATGCTCTAAAACTGTTCAAAAGCATGCTTGTTTAAAAGCTGCTTAGCCATAATTTCCATGTTTGGCTTACAGCACTTCAAAGAACCATTAGGAAGACTTCCAAGAAATTAGATCAGCTCTATCTTTAGAAACAGGCATTTCTTAAATGATTTATATCCCTCAGGCTGTTGGGAGAAATTATACTTTGGCAGAAATCACAGCTAGAACATTTCAGGTGAATTGGCAATAACAGAAAGGAAGGAAGAGTAACACAAAGAAGTTAAATTGTGACCAGGGATGGTAGATTTCTAGCTCTGTATTAGCCTGGGCAACCTTGGACGCATCCAATCGCAGTTTCACCCTATGTGAGGTCTTACCTGTTCTGTATGGACTTGAAAGAAGCTGAAGTGCTGGAACTTTACATCTTCCTGAAGTTATCTACCTGCTTTTGTTCAGGAATATGTTAGCAGAACAATCCCGAGAGCTCATGTGTTGTGTTGATTAACAGAGCTGATGAACAGAGTTGTAACAAAACTCCAAATGCTCGGTATCCTCTGTGCGTGGGGGAGGAAGGGCCCAGGGCCTGGTCAAGGATGTGTCGTCAAAGCAGCTACAATTAAAGAAGCCATCTGTGGGCAAGAGCTCCTTAAGATGTTGGATGAACAGGTTGTGCCCACCAGAGGCAAAAGGCAGCACCTCCAGAGATGCTGTATTTTAAGTTGCCGGTGAAGTACACTCAACATGAATGAACAATCCTTGCTGTGATTTGTTATCCCCTGTAGAGCCACGTAGCCCTCTCTGAAGGATGCATTATCTGCAAATCAAATAATCTGGACAGATTAGTGAAAGCTAGAGAAAAGGTTATTTTTACTTACTGGAATTTACACATTAGTGCAATACTACAACATTTGAATTGAGAATAGAGAACCACATTATCGTAAGATTGTTTTATTTGATGGAAAATTACTATTTGTTTTCCAGTGAAGAGTCATGAGCCTATCAAGGATTGTTCTTTTTTAACTTCACAGAAATGCAAGTAGGAAATAGTCTTGAAAGCCGTATTGTAGCTCATAGTTTGGGCTTTCTTTTTTTATATATTTGCTTTTAGTTAGTACATGTGAATTTAAATTTTAGTAATGATAATGTGGGAATGTGACAGCAAGAGCAAGCAGAAGCCTGATGTAATTGAAGATGAGTGATTTGTGTAGCTAATAATTAGACATCCTGTTAGTTAAACAGTGTGGTTAAGGTACAGCACACAGATAAAATACAAGCACGTGTAACTAAGTGATTCTCTGGAGCTTGCTGTAGGCTGATGCTCATTATCACCAACACTTAGCAACTGTTTGCTACACAGTGTGAGAGGTGGAAAAGGATTAACTCTAATAGGCTGGAGCCTGACTGGAAAATTAATGCTTTAAGAAACAAATTCTGAATCTCTTGATTTTTGCTCCCTTGATGAAGCTGAGGCCAGCCATGTGGAGCCACATGTAGACTAAAAGTTCTTTGAGTCCCTCTACCACCTGGCTGAAGTTGCCTGGAAGTGGATTCCATGTGAGCCAGCCCAGCCCAGCTCTAGACTTTTAAGGCCTGTATTCTCTACTAACCCTGTCCTTTTCTGTAAAGATTTCACTGTACCCTCTGTAAGGGGAATCTGGTAAAAGTGGCTAATATTACTAGTAACCTGTCCCACCTCAGCACAGTCTCATGACAGAGGAAGACTGTGTAGAAATATAAAAGAAATTTAAATGTGTTCACTGGTTAGAAAGGTTTCTCTGGTTTCCTTCTTAAGTTTAATTTTTTTGGCATTTCAACATCTAAATTTTTAGCTAGTCTTAATTAGTAGTGGCTAGATGGGGGAAGGACTGAGAGCAGTTTACTTGAGATCCCTAGAAATTAAATTTTCAGTCATAAATAGCAGCACCATTTGCCTCGTCACTGATAGTAAGGCCAGGCCATGTCCTTCTAGGAGGGAAGCATCTTCAGGAAGTGAAAAACCAATTTTCTTTTGGTCCCATTGTGCTCAGAGAGCTCCAAAATTATTTTCTTGCCGATGACCTTCTCCAGAACACAGACTGAGAATTTTATTATGTTGGAAGGGATCAGTAAGGTGACTTGCCTGGAGGGCTGGGTAAGGATGAGAGCTTCCTGAGGAAGAAAGCAGTAAGGCCTACAGACAGCAATTAACTCAGAGGGTGATATTCTGTTGCAACAAGTCAGAATTCATGTCCCAGCAATTGCACTTTCTATTTTCTTTTAACTGACTTCATGACCTATTCCGATTTTGCTGACTTGCTGGATTTTTACAAACGATACTGGTTCTCATTAGGTTTTTGTCTCCATATCCATGTGGGATTCCCTTTCAGCCCGTGGGAGTGAGATTGTTCTGTCTGGCTCCTTCAGCAGCTCTTGTCTCAATGGCAGCCACAGCACCTGGGAACCCTCTCACTCATTGCAGCCGTAAAAAGAAATTGTCTCATCTCATACCCCTGTATCTCCACCAGCTCTGGCTAAGCACTCTTCTTGTCCAGTAATTTTTCTTGCATTGCTCTGTCTCTCCGTCACACTCCTTTCAGAATTTATTTATAATAAGCTTCTGAGTGTCAGGTTTACCATTAAGGAAGAAAAGGAAAAGGAAGGTTCTTGGCAACATTTTTGACCCAAAGGCCATTTTATCTCATGTTATTCCTAAATTTTCTTCCCATTCTTCTAAGAATAAACAGGGACCCTCCATGAAAGCTAGTCATATGTCTGCCTACACATTACCACGTGTATATTAATTGGTCACATCTGCACCCAGATCTCTTCAGTCTGTCTTACATCTGCCCAACAAGTCCTGAGGTGGCCACACATTACTTCGTTAAAAGCAGTGAGACCATAACAACCATATCACTGTTCTTCTGCTCTTTAGTAATCATTATGTCTGTCTGCTACTGTCCTCCTTCTGGAAGAGTTATTCCACAAATGGTTGTTCTGTGCATCTGAAAAGGGGGTTTTGGTGACAGTGTGTGCAGAGTGCCTGTGACAGATTTTGTACATGCATGGCTGCCCTTAATAACGCTTTTGAATCTCAATCTTTATTAGCAGCTAGTAAGCAACTTCATGCATGGCAATTCTGTCACTGTAACTGAGTTTGGTTAACATGCTTATATTTCTCCAAATAATCTTATTCCATCTAAATGTGTCTTTTATCCCAAATATTAAATATTCCATTGTGAAGTGGGCTAACAATGCATCATTTGTAACAGAGAAGTTAATGGGAACCAAAATGTAATAAGGGTTAGTGACCTGAAATTTCTCCATTCTGTGAGTACCTGGGTCTCAAGCAGGTTCAGCTGTAATTATTTTAGCTAGATAGAGAGAGAAATCAGTTCCATCAGAGGCAAAACAGTACCAGTTGTGAAATGAGATCTGTACATTCAGACACACTGTGTTTGTGTCACTGCATGGGGGATTGAGTACAGAGGAGATTAATGTTCAATCTTGGTTAATAATCCCTGTCTTTTATGATAAAAAGAAAAAAATAATGATTATGAGCCTTTCTAAAATAATGGCATGAAGGTAGCTGCCTGAGTCTGGATAATGAAAACCTGAACTGTCTGTATGAGCCAGGGACAACATATTTAGGTGAATTCAGGGTAGTTACTGAAGGGAGGGAGCTGCAGAATTTGCACAAAATCAGCTTGCAGGTCTTCAGTGCAATGAGAATGGGTTTTTTATTTCCCTTCCATCAGAAGAAGATAGAATACATGCAAAAGCTAACATGTCTGTGCAATGAAGATCTGAGGATAGATGATGTAAGCAAAATAATTTATCCTCATGGAGGCTATACCAGCATAGCTATAAATATATCTTCACACTCTTAGTTCTGCATTTCCATCTATAATAAGCCCCAAATATTTTGGGGAGAACGAGTCTTCTGTAAGGATCAAGAGAAAAATAAGTAATCAAAAAGAACCAACTGAACAGAAAAACCAGGATGATGTGACGAAGCTCAAATACTGATCTCACTGAAATAAAACCCAAGATTCAAAAAGCCTGAGGAATGGGAAAGGTCTTTGGTGTTATCCCGTTTTGGTGAGCTTTAACTGAGTTAAAATACACTTTCAAAGAACTGTTCATCTGGATTGATATTTCACAGATGCGGCCAAAGAAACAAACCAAAAAAAGTTCCTTTTTAGCCATTTCTTATCTCTGACTCTGAAATATATGAGCAGCGGTCACCCTTGAGTGGTTTTTGAATTGATGTAAAATTGTATCCTTCAAACAGAGGAGCCGATGTTCCCTAGAGACGAGATTGAAATAGGGGGTTGTTGTCCCTTGGTACGGCATTTCCTATTTGCCTCAAACAGAATTTCTTTTTAAAAAGGCCTTTGTATGCCTTTTCTTTCACAGCTCAGCTAACACTCAGCTCCACAGGGTGTAACTTGTACTTCCCAATTGTCATACATCTAAGGAACCTTTTTTCTAGCTGTGCTCCAGGTTGAGTAGGGCAAAAGGAGACAGTTAAGAAGTAATTGCCACCAGTCCTCAAGTAATAATTTGTCTAATATCCGAGTCATTAAAGTGTTTCAAAGCTGCCATATTTTCATTCCTATGAAGAAATGTAGCTTACAAACACGGACATATCTAATGAGGATTTAGCTTCCATGTGAAGAAGTTGCTGGGATTTATTAAGCAACAAAGTCATGACAAACTTCCCAGCACTACTATTGCTGCTCCTGTATAAGCACATGTGTAAGGAAAGGATATTCTTTCAGGAATATTCTTTCCTGGCCATTCACTGCAGCATCTGTGTTTGCAGTGGGTGTGTCTGCGCACGGCTGTGGCCCCGTATGTGTGCTCTGCTGTGGCCAGTGGAGGTAATGGGTGTGCAGTGAGCATTGCCTCTCTTTGGTCTGTGCAGAAACACCAGTGAGACATTGTCACCTCCAGCGTTGTCCTGAGTCACTGCAGTAGCACGTGCTGCTGCTGCTGCTGCTGCTTCAGTATCAGCTCCCACCAAAGTCAGAGGGAGTTATTTCATTGATTTCTGGGATCAAACAGCAAGAAAAAAAAAAAAAGAGAGGGAGCAAGGGAATGAGATTGTCTGTGGGGTTTTTTCCATCTCACTGATGTGTGACATTTCCATCTTCAGTTTTGATTAAATTTCCCTTAATTAGCCCATTAAGCTAAAGCCACCAAAGCTAATGATTGAAATGTTGGTTAACTGATGATCTTGTTTCAATGGAACTTGAAAGACATCATATTTCTAAATTAATAGTGGCATTAAACTAGAGAAGATAAAATGATGAACTATTTGTTGCAGAAATGCTGCTCTCAAGAGAAGGTTTGTACTGAAACTGCTTTCATGTTAGGAAAAAATAAGATTAATAGGCAACCAAAGCAGCACTGATGGTCCTAATAGTGTTTAACATTCACAGAATTTTTGTATTTGGCGGCATTTCTGTCATTTTTTTTCATCCCTGGTGAACTTGTGGAAACTTCTTAAGAGTTCTGGTCCCAGTGTTCCTGCAGGTGAAATCAGCAAGGCTGTCTCTTAACTTGTACAACCTGTAAATAAAAGTAAAAAGCAACCTATTTCATTGTGATACGGGCATGTTACATGGCACTCCCTTCAACAACAAAAACACTGGTTTGTATCATGCCTTCAAGTTCTTAGGAGCTGAACATTTTATAATTCTCATAAGAACAATCCTTTATTGTTTGAAGAGGCACAACATGAAAAGTGCATCAAAGCGTAACACCTTGGGGCATGAACCTTAGGTTCTGCCAAGGAAATTGCCTGAAGATATTTTTAGAAGTGCTTCATTGCCTGGAGGCACAAAGAAGGTCCCTAGTTGTCTTTGCAGAAGTATCTGTCTCTTCTGCTCCCTCAGCTAAAGTCTGCGGTGCTGGAGAGAAAAGCTGACAGAGAGGAACTGCTTATTTGTCTTTGTAATTAATTTCGCTGCCTCAGTTTAACCCCTTAAAAACGTAAATTCACATCAACGAACATAAATTCACATCAAAATGTCCCTGTCTCCAAGTGGCATTTAGTGTCCACCCCAAGGGAACAGGCTGAGGATCAAATGCACCAGAGACTCGGTCCCTTCAATGCAGCACCAAGGGTCACTGTGTGCAGGGCACTGATTTTCACACAGAGCCATCTGGAAGATGTGCAGCTGAACCAGTTTCCACCCTACCTCTTCATGGGCATTTCAGCAGCAATCAACAGGGGAAGGAGAAACTTCTGCTGAGCTACAGTTTGTATTTTACAGCCTGAGGTAGCTGCTGGCTCTCCATAAAATACCAGACTGTGTCCTGTGGTGTTCAGGACCTGTTTCACACAGGGTTCAGTCGTCTCTGCTGCTGGCAGAGAAACTTGCAGGGGAAAGTAGATCAGAGCCCACTGTGTCTGTCCAACAGCTTTTGTTTAAGTCTTGTATGGCATGTCTCAAACTGAACAGCTTATGTTTATGCTAGAGCTTGTAATTTCATTTGAAGTGTTGTGGGATGTCAGCTGTAGAGCAAATGAGGGAGGAAGGCAAGGGGAGGGCAGCCAATTCAGTCAGAAGCCAATTTAATATCCAAGGATTTTATGTTCCTTTCAGTTCTCCTCCTAGACATACCCACAAGGGGTTTCAGATATCTCAGCTAAGAATTGTGAGACTGCTGGCAGCATCAGACTTCAGTTGCACTTTTTATGGATTTAGGAATGCTAAAATTACACTTTGGTGATAATCGGACTTGTATGGATGGAGCTGCCACCTTTTGAGCTGATAAAGATGGACCATTTAGCAAGGAAAATTGTGTCTTGCAATTTGGAGTTTCTTTTGATGCTACGGATACTCTTCCTTCACCATATCCACCATTATTTGTGTCAGTCACCTGCTCTTTCATGACAGCTGCTCATGTCTTTAGAACAAAAAAAGTCAGTTTCAGAGAAGTCTTCCATATGTGCAATGCATATCTCCAAGGAGTGAGAAATTTCAGTGTTGGAGCACCATTGCTTTTCTTTACCAGAACTAAAGAAGGAGGAACATAGTAACTATATAAATCTTTTCTGTTGTGAATGGACTGTGGTCTGTTCTAAACCCTCTGCACCTCTCAGAGGCTGACAGGAGTTTTTTCTGGTTGGAGTTTCTGCTTTGGTTTGTCAGCTTTTCTCTGTCCCCAGCTGTAGCTTAGCAAGAACACCAGTTGCAGAAGATGATGGGACTTCAATCTACATATCCTCAAAGTCACATATATCCCTGGAGTTTGTTTTAGCTTTTGCCAAACTTCACTGTCCCCTCTGGAAAGCTGCCCTGTGTTTGAGAACAACGTGGAAGTTGGTTACATTTGCTGACAGAGTCAGGAGGCTCAGTCAAAATCCACATTTGAAACACAGGAATATGCTGTCCGAGAGTAAATATGCATATGATCTGAGAAACTTCACTGGAATTTTGGTTTTGAGGTTGGCTTGCTGGTAAAGGAGAGGTAGTATTTAAAAACAGCAGGAATCGCCAAGACTAATGTAGGAATACTAGTAACATACACAAAGCTAAGAGAAAATATTTTAGACCCAGTGCCATGCAGAATGGACTACAGTATGTGAGAAGAAAAAGTCTGCCAGTGTTCAGATTCTTGCTGCAGGGAAGAGACGGGATTTCTAAAGCCTTTCTAAATAAATAGGGCTGCTTCTCAAAAATACCTTGTTCTGTCATCATTTTCTTGTCTAAACTGAAACACCTGCAAGAATTCACATTCTGACTGAACATTTATCTCTAAAAGATAGAGCAGGAAGCACTAGCAATAGATCTACATTAAGGAAACCCATGAATGGCTTAACTTCTTCTGGCATAAAACATCGAGATACAACACTGAATTAGGTTTAAATAATATTTTTTATTCACTTGCAGCCTGTTCTACAGCATGTGATAGTTTCATGTTTTTATAGTCTGGATACAACCTCTCAGCATTGTATCTGACTTCTGAGCCATGGTTGGCTGCCTTCAGAAATTGTTCTCTTTCCTAAGCAGAGTATTAGGATTTTATGTGGCAGATATGCATTGAGAGAACATGAACTTGCTAAACTAAGAGAAAACCTAAATCCCTGAGTACACAAAATTAATGCATGGTCAATATACTGTCAGATTTGAAGTATTTGGTTGTGGGTAATTTTTGCTCTTCCTGTTGACTTGTAATATCACTGAGGGTGAATTTACAGTGATCTTTCTTCTGGTAATGTGAGAGTGGCATAACTTCCCAGCAAAACCCAGCTTTCCTTAAATCAGGAAGTGATATAAGGCAAACCTCCTCAGCTTCTATAAGGAGATAATGAGTTCTCCTCTTCCTGTGGACTACCCAGTGTCAGTTCCTCTCTTTTGTGACTGTCAGGGCTGTTAGATATCCTTTGCTTCCTACAGAGTGCATCAACACCAAACACTTTCTAAAATGGTTTCAGCCTTTGATTGCCAGTTCCTTTTAGGAACTCCAGATTACTTCCAGAGCCCTGCCTACTTATTCTTCTTAGCACTTTAGGGTGTAAATCACTTGTGAGAATAAAATCACTTAAAGGTCTGTTTGGTTGGTTGGTTTTTTTATTTGCTCGAGAATCCAGGAGACTTTGTTTCCTGACCACATACATACACACACTTCTACCTCCTTCAGGCTGTTTGTCTCCGGAGGGAAGAGGGGCAATATTGTCTTATTCTGTCTACCTTTATTACTGTATATCTCTCCTCCTCAGATCATCTTTCCCTGTTAGGAGTGAGCATAATTTCTCTATCAATTTAATATTTTTATATGTGAAAAGTTTTTCTCCACCATTCAAAAACCACTTTAATTGTGAAGAGCTCTGAATTTCATGTTCTTTAGCAGAATTTAATCCCATTTTTTCCAATCTGTGCAGGTTTTGGTTTCAGATCACCGCTTCATGGGAAGAAGGCTCTGATGCCATTATTGCTTTTGACAATGTCTCCCTTAGCCTGGACTGTTATTTAACAAGTAAGTCTTCCTTTCATCTGCCAGTGACTTGTCTTTTATTTGCCATGTAATTGAAATTTGGAAACTGTGGGGAAGGGGCTGGGAGTCATTATCTTCAAAAGACTCCTAAAAGGTAAAGGTCTGTGTCAGAAATCACTGTGCTTAGGGAGAGGAGCCCGTTCAGGTGCACTCCTTACTGGTGGAGCTGAGCGGCGAATGGGTTCCCAGTTTGGCATAAGAGGGCAGTGAGGCATACAGCGTGGGAGAGCAGCTTCCAGCTGAGACAGAACCATCACCTCTACGCCCAGGCGGATGCAGAAGCCAGTCTGTGATTATAGATTTCCACATGACCTGGTTTGCTGTGTGACAGTTATCAAAATGAATGACAGCTGGGCACTGGCTGGGGAAAGACAGGCATCCTGTGACTGACACTAACTTTGCAATAACATTGGGCACAATACTCCGGTTAAATTAGAACAAGGTTATTTTATTTAGACTGACACGCATTTAAGCCTGAATCAGAAACTTGGATCTTCACACTCTACTGCTCTGGGGAAAAATTTGGATTCTCATCTTGGCTTTGTGATTGACTGGCCTCTAGAATATGCCCAGTCTATACCTCTGATGCCAGATTTCACCACATGTAGATTTTTATTAAATGTTTGTGTCTGACTCATCTTTCATAATCTCATGCATAGTGAATTGCTTAGTTTATAAATGTGTTCCATGATCTGTCACTCTGTACCTCAGACCAACAACTTACATGAGGGCTGGAGAATTGCTGCTCTGAACAAATTAAACTTCTGCCTCGGGCTGACCAGCAGAGTTTAAGTGCATCCTTTCTTCTCCTAGGCTTGAAGCTGCAACCTCTGTAACCCTGTTCAGACTGAAAACCTCTAAACCAATTCTGTAGTCAGAATGTTTCATCTGCTTTGTGTTATGTTAATTGCATTGCCTGGGGCATGAGTCTCTTCATTTATGCAGTAATACCTCTTGGTTTCTGTGCATAAGTACAATATACCTCAGGTTCCAGTATCCAAAGAGATCTTAAAATTAGGATAGAATTAAAGAAAATTCCTCATAGTTTTACTAGCTAAAAAAAAATTATAACAGTTACTAAAGACTATATTCTGTATTTCTGCTTTGTGTCTTCATTCACTTGCTGTTTTGCCTTCCCCTCATTCCTGTTTATTTTTCTTTTGTCTCAGTTCTGTAACAACAATGGAAACTAAATCTGCCCCTTTCTTTTAATAATGTTTTATCCTGTGACTGCAGGCTCTTATTCTCAGCACAGAAGTCTGCAGCCCTTATTTTAGCTTCAATTTTGGCTTACATACTGACTCAGTCCCCCTCAGCCATAAACCAATCTGTGATTTCTTGTTTCCTAGTCAGTGGAGAGAAGACACCTCGAGGTACCACTCCAGACTCCAGCAATTTGCTCACCAGTAGAGGTGGCCAGAAGAAGTTTGGATGGGAACAAAAGCTCCTGGGAAATCTCCAGCTCAGCAGTGCCCCCTTTTCTGATCCAGCAGGTAACTGTCGAGCCTGAGAAGCATCATCAGAAAGATTTCCAACTACCACAGATTTCAGTTAGATGTGGCTAAATGCAAATTTTTTTTCCCCAAAGCCTTTGTTTAGAGCTTTTCCCAAGTCCCTTACAAACAAAATGAAACAAGTTCTAGAAAGGAATTACTTTTAACTACTAACTTTTAATTACTGCTAACTGTAACTTGGATTTTGGCTGCAAGCTGGTGAAAGAACCAGAGGGGCCTCTTCTTAAACATGGTTTTAAACTGTAAGATAGATTTATTTGGCGTCATGGTCATCTAAAAATTGGCAGGAATCAAAATGAAGTGTCCAAATTGACTGAGTTCAGCATTTGTTAACCTGAACACCCAACTCTAGTTAAAATGACTTGGTTTGAGCTAACATAGCCTCACTCTTTCAGTAAAATATTCATTGTCCATTTGAAACAGTACTGCATTGGACTTCGTTTTAAAAATATGATTTTGACTTAGTTAGAAATGTCAGTCTTGTATCTTCATGTCACTTTATTCCCCCCTACCCTTCAGCTCCTCTTTCCAACCTGTGATGGTGTGGGCCAAATAGATGCAGGAGTTCCCTTCCCTGCCTTTGCCCTCCCATCACTGTCTCGCAAGCGTTTCCCTCTCTCCTCTCCCAGGCTTTCCCACATGTTGACAATATCTGTTTTGGGTTTTAAATGGGCATTTCCATTTGAATCTGCTTCCTTCCCTCCTCCTTGCCAGCTTCTCTTCCTGAGCTGGTTCAAGCAGCCACAACCTCCAGCCTACCTGGGGCAGCAGGGCTGGCCGTGGAAGTGAGGAGTAGCTGCAGGAGAGACAAGCACTTGTTACAGCTGCAACCCTCAGCACAGTGTGCAACTGCTTCTCCTCTCTTAGGGCCAGCTACTTACCTGCCAATTTGAAATACCACCCCTCTTAAGTTAGAGAACAGGGCTAATGTATGCCTCCTTTGCTCTATCAGTAAGCGTTGGGATTTGTTCCTGCTGCCTCCTCTCCCACTCTTCTGCCCAAGAAGAGTTCTTTGCATCTGTTGTATTCTAGGCTGTATTTCACTTTGCTACCTGCAAGTGCTCTGTTGAGGTGTGTGAACTAGCACTGTTAGCTCTGATGCTGACAGCAGTCTGGTCAGTGTGGCCAAAAGCCCCACACAGCCTTCCAAGCCTCCCTGAAAAGCTGGATCTGTGAGCCTGCTCCATGCTGCCACAGCAGGGCAGCTGCTGCTGCCTGAGCTCTCTTGTGAAGTGAGCTCTGGCAGCAGAGGCTGAGGGGACAGCCTGCAGGGTAGGCTGAGTTGCCATCACATGGAATTTACTGATATTTTATGTCCTGAGCATCACGCAGCAAGAAAAGTGCAGAAGCACTGCCTGAAGGGAGCAAGACAGAGGCAATGAGCCCATACAAGAGGATGCTGGGCTGGGTGAAGCTGCACTTCAGCTATAAAGGTTGTGTTTAGCTCTATTAGAGATGTTGTGTGCGAGCTTGGGCTGTCACAAAGGTATAATTTCCAAAAGTATCTTTATATGTTTTCTTTGAAGATCCTTTGAAGTCCTCCCTTCAGTATCTGTATTTCTGTTTCCTGCCTGTAAGTGGAGTTTTCTTTTAAGTGCTCTCAGTATTGCCCTTGGGTCTGTGATCTTGAGGTAGGATCCGTAGGCAGGTGTAGATTATGGATTTCTGGCTGACTTTCTGTAGGTGGTGATGTAGTTTCCTAAGGCAGCTGTACATTTCCTTCCAGGGTACCTACTGTTTTAGCAACAGAAAAAAACATTAGATTTTAGATGCAAAGTTAATCTAAGGTGTGCGTGGGCTAGAAATCCTGTGGCTGTAAATTTCTTGGAGAATTTTGTTATTTCCTACTTCTCACTAGACCTGACATCATCTAGCTCTTCTGCTCCCTGTCCTATCTGAGGAATTCAATTTAGAGGAAGGCTTGGATAGTAGAAATAAAGGGAATCAGATTGCATGAGGGTAGAAGAGAAGGTCACTGAGGTACTTTGAGCAATTAAAATAATTTGTGATGACCTTGGGGTGAAAATTCAAGGCAATTCCAATCTGAAACAGCTTGCCTATTTTCTGGGCTTTATCCTCAGTCCTGTTCATATTCTGTCTAAAATTGTCTCTAGCCCTTGGGGTTTGAAATCACTCCTACAGCAATTTTCTCCCCTCATGCCCTCGGAGTAGACAGGGCAGAAACGGAGAAGCTGAGTGGCAGCTTCTGGCAGTGAAAGTCATTGCATTTCTGAGGGTCTCTGCAGCACCAAATCCCCTTTTCCCTTTGTGTTGCTGAGCCCCTCCTTGCTGTCAGGACACACTGCAGATGCTTGTTTGGTCCCTGGGCTATGCGTTTTACCCGGCTTTAATCTGGTTTCTTTCTGCATCCTGTAATGCATTTAAGAAACCTCAGGCTGGGTCTGTCAAGGCCTTTCCTTTGATGGGCACATATTTCCTGTTGTGTGAGGGAACCAACAGCATCAGCACCACCCTGAAGTCCCAAAGATTGCACTGACCAATATGAGCTCAGCTAAAAGTAATTACAGCTAATAGGATCTTTGACTTGTGTGATGGATCACATGCTATAATATTTCCTTCTTAAGAAATTATACTAAAACAAAGAACTGTGTTCCTAAAGCTGGTGAGACAACAGGATAATAAAATGCCCTCCCTAAGTCCCCAAGCCAGTTCAGCCTTTGCAGCAGGAGCTACAGTCTGAAAGACAGGTACCACTTTGCTTACACAACATTAAATCCAAAGAAGCTCAATTGTTTTCAAGGGCACGGGCCCTCCGTTTGCTCCTTTGTACATGAGCACGACCTCTTATACACACCTGCTGCTTTTGCCTGTGCTTGGAAATCCACTTTCAGCAGAAGCGATGGTCAGCACCACCAGCCTCTCTGTCCTCTCTGTTCTCAGGCCCTGTACCTACTGACTTGCTTCTTCAGCCTTGCTTCTGCTAGTCGTGGCCCAGAGTGCCGCCGGGTCATGCACACTGGAGAATGAAAACACGCAATACAGCCACACTGTGAAAGATCCTAAAGCTTCCAGAAATGTGTTACCCGCTGTAGTGTGTCACACCTGGGGTAATGAACACACTGGGTAGAATAAGACCTGAAATGCCTACAACAAATGCGGTGCTATTCCTCTCTCAAGTTTCTTGAGGACCAGGACCAGCACAGAAAAATTCCGGTGGTTTTCAAGTCACACAGTTCCTTGCAGTGCAAGGTGGCCATTAGATAGATGTTCACAGGGCAATGCAAATGCTTTCCTTTTCAATTAACTAGTGATGTGTTATTTGCTGGAATTCTGGCTTCTTGCTGAAAGGTTGCAGGTGAAACTTGATTCTAGAAGCAGCCTGGAAAAAGAGTTGCAACAAGGTCTGCATATGCCAGAAGATTGAAACAGCTTTAATGGAACCAGGATTTTTCATTGGGATGGTTAAATCTGTACAAAAGGCTGGGTGCTGTTTATTCTCTTGTAAAGCCAGGCTTAATTTGGCTTTGGTTTTAAATTAAGTAGGTATTAGTTTAAGTAAAACTGAAAGCTGCTCAAACCACACTATCATTCAACTACCAATTAAAAAGTCAATTTATATCAAACCAATGCAATTTCCTTTTATACACAAGGCTAGAATATGGGAAATTCGGGCATATAAAGATACAATGAGCAATAATGAGGAACTCGAGGTAAACAAATTACTATCATGGAAACGGAAGGAGACAAAATAGGATTCTCAGAAGGCGAAAGGAGATAACAGGACACAGAGCAATCAAGCTTTAATTAAAGATTTCTGGTGCTTCTGAATAGGCTTTAAATACCATGAGGATAGCCACTCTTTTGATGTTTCAGCTTCTCTTCTGTCCCACTGACAACTTATTTGTGTCAGGGCACAAGTACAAAAATGGTGTGTTGTGCAATGTGCAAAAATATTAACCTTTTTTCCCCTCAAATCTTGCAAATTTTTGTCCCTTCTGCTCTGCATATCCACCAGCCATTGTGCAGCCCTGGTTTCTTACATGGAAACTGCCATCAAATCATTTTCTCATCCAGACTGGGTTACGGTTTTCCTCCAGTCTCTTCCCCACAGCATTTAGTGGCTGCACAGATTTTGTGTTTTCCATCAGGGAGAGTCCTGGTTTGAGTACTTCCATGGCTGTTTCTCGGAAGAACTCTCAGTCACATTAGTTAATGAGATGAAGGAGCTGAAAGGAACAGCGGAGCAAGTATTAAGTAAAAGAAAATTACATTTGGTTGCTCTTTGTGTGCAATTATACTAACTGAACTGTTGGTATAATGCAATAAAGGTACCTGCAGAAATGTATTTTTGTATTATGCATCAATTAAAACAGTGAATAACAGCCCGGTGCCCTCCCCTCAACAAAACTAATGTTCTGAACAGTGATGGCAATGTTCAAACACAACAGTGGGATCTTAGAATATGTAGGTATGAATTTCTTTATTGCAGTGTTTACACTTGCTTTCTCTGTAGGATTGAAAATAGTAACAGCACAATACTGAAAATCAGCATGCAACCAGATACAACCTAGCAAAGTTTAACTGGCAGAATTGCTCTGTAGAGTTAATCATGCAACTGAAATAAGCAGGGCAATTCACAGGTTTCAGACCTAAATTGTAAAGTTGCTCACTCTTAATAACAGCAGTTTAAATTGTACAAAAACTGCTATAAATCTCAGAAAAGGTTTTGAAACAATTTTTCCACTTCCACCCAACTTGGTCTTTGTTATCTAACGCGCATTCCTACCATCCTTTGTAACTATGAACAAAAAAAAATTCCAAAAAGTTGGTAGCATGTATCACTTAACAACCTTTATGGAAGACTCCTTAAGTGAAGCATAAAAGGGAAAAGAAACTAGTTTTCTTCATGCTGCTTTGTTAGTGTCTGGTTTCAGAAGGTGGCAAGAAACAAGGCGTTCTCATTGCTGTTCAAAGTCAGTAGTGCTCTTACCCTCTTACACTGACCAAAGTTTCCTACAAGGATGCCCTGACAGTGTTCCCTATATAGAGACACTTGAGAAAAATCTAAAGCCTTAATCAAGCTTTTGAGTATTTCTTTGAAATGATACTCAGAATCAATCTGGCATACATTTGTCATCACTGCAGATGCTCTTGTTGAACTGCAAAACATGTCCAAGCCTTCCATTTCTGCCCTCATTTAGAAAATAGAGACAGAAATAGTAACTCCGTAGAGAGTGGAAAAGCCGACCTCTCTTAGTCTAGTCTTACCTCTGTAACTGGTTCTTGTTTTGCTGACAAGACTCACTAATTTCTATGATCAGTTTATATCCCCTTAATACCATTTTGTAGACACACTTAACAGGTCAGGGACTGTGATTGTGAGCACAACCTAGTTCTGCCATTTACCATCATCTTTCAACCCCCTGCCCCATTAATCTCTGGCAAATTCAGTCCTGGGAAAGGTAATAATCTCCAATTACTGCTCACAGAACACAGTTAAATAGCAGTACCCAAAGCAAAATTGAAATCCTTACCTCACTGAGTATGTTTCTTATATATGCTTGTAGCATATTTTGCCTACAGGCTTCCAGCACAGACCAACCCTGGAATTACTGGTAATGCATAACTGAGATTGCTCATGCACTGAGTAAAATCTACAGCTCTCCACACAGCCCATGGTGCCAGTGGCAGCCAAATGTTAGTAACGAAAAAGGTGGGCAGTTTCCTCTAAGCCTCTGTTTTCCAATACTGGCCAAATATTGCAAGGGACGCTTATGGAAGTTTTTACAAATAGGTGAAGAAACATTCTGCTTGTTCATAGCATCAAGCTTGATGACATCTGCCTGAGAAGAAGTAGTAAAATGAACTCTCTGAGGAAGAATTAATTGCATACAGAAGTTTAGCCACTGGGGTTCTTATGCCCCTGAAACATGAGAATTTAAAGCCCTTAGTAATGTGGATTTTTACTCTGTTGAAGTAGGAATAACCTTTTGGTCTGAATAGAGGTTGTCGCAGCAAGTTCCACAAACTGTCTACACACTGTTTTAAAGCACTGATGGGTTTCACTAGCATGTTACTCTCGGTTCCAAAATAAGCCAAGTACCATGGTGCTTGGTTGGCAATTTGCTCAAATCACTAAAGTTTTGGTCAGGAATGAACTTAAACTGGGTTCAAACCAGCTTGATTTGACAAATGCCAATTAATACATTTAGGTCCTTGAGGTACAGCCAAAATGCCTCTTTTTGTTTTGTGGCATGGAGTTTGTGTGCTCTACATGTGCCAATGAAATTGCTTTCTATGTTAGAAGTACAAATGTGCCTTAGGCTTTGCTCCACGGTTTTCTCTTCAGTGTTGCTGGTTGTTATTTGCAGCAGTGCCTGCAGCAGCATTGCCTCGGGCTGCAACTAGTATCAGAGCTTCAAACAAATTAGTCATTTTAAGTCTTGTGGGGTTTTGTTCATTTCATTTTCCAAGAGCAGGACATCACTCCCCTTTTGCTGGGGCTGAAATCCAGCACCATGATTGCTGTGCATTTCGTGTATCTAGACAAACTGTGTGAAACCTACAATTTCTGCTGTGCAAAAGGATGAGCAACTGTGTGTGTAAATGTATCAATCAGTAAATTCATGATGGAAAGAAAAGTTACGAAGGAAGAAAATTTTTTTAATTGTCTTAGTAGAGCCAAAGTGACTTTTTTTTGCAAAATGTTGCTTCTGGGACCTTGCCAGTGTGTTGGGGAGCTTGCCATGGAGCCTGAGGAGGGCAGGTGTGTGGGTGAACAGGCAGAAACTTAATGTTTCCTCTGCCATGTTTCTTTTAAAAGGGAGGACTCTATCAAATTGAACTGTTGTATGAATTATTCACTGAAATATAGTACTCCAATCTGAATCTCACTGTGATCTCCACTTCCTTTCTCCCCCCCCCCACCTCAGACAGAGATTTCCATTTTTTAAACCTGGGTAGCATCTTGCAGCTGCCAATGGCAGACTCTATAGGGACCCTACATTAAGCTACCTGTTGGTTTTTGTCATGGGAATGCTCAGCTCTTTCTGGAAACTGGGTATATGTAACTTGTGTGAAGTTGGGAAGAATTCCACAATCTGCTAGTTTTTTGGGGGAGGTTTAGCCTGGAGACTCCTGCTGTTCTTCCCCTGGTGTGTGAGGTGCTAGCAGCGTTATCCTGCTGCACGCTGCAGAGGGAAGGAGGGATGTGCTGTGCACTGTGCAATGCACCACAGCTATTCACAGATGGAAGAAAATCTCTGCTTCTCACCAAGCTGCTTAAGGATTTTTGATTCAGCGCTGCTGCTTTAGTCTTTGGAGATCAAAATAATGCTTCAAACTGAATTACTGTAAACTGCTGTGGCATGCAGCAGCCTGTAGAAATGCTCTCTCCAAGCTCATAAGACATGCTGCAGTCATTTCTTGAATGAAGAAAAATCAATACTTTGCAGGGAGCGAAATCTTACTTTTTAAAAAGAAGTGGTGGATTATTAAGGCAGGCAGTATTCTGTTTTGCTGCTGGGTTAGTAACTTCAGATCTTGGGCTGCTGTTACGTTTCCACACTGAGGGTTGGCTTTGTGAAACGTGGCAGGGGGGAAAGTGTGGGGGTTTTAGTCTGTGTCCAGAATTGTAACTAAGATCCATCCTTCCTAATTATCTTGAAATGAGGAGCAACTTGTTCCTGTGTTGTATTATGCCCCGTTTAATTCAGTGACAAAGCTGTTCTATGTTGGACTGGCTTCCAGTATTTACAAACAGGAGTAGGGCTGTTTGCACATCAGTGCAGCAGTGACAAATGAGGAGATTGTGCAACACCTGGCTGTAGGTTTTACTAAAATCCCTACTGGTTTAAATCAGGTGCAGTCTCCCCACAGACTTCACTTGGGCCAGACTTCCTCCTGCAATGTTTTGGGCAAAGATTACTACCCAGCTCTGCTAGTTCTGAAACAAATCTTTTCCTGTTCTTGTCTACCATCTACCTGAATAAAGCAAGTAAATATTCTTGCTAGCGCTGGCTGCAGCAGCTGCAGAACCTTAGGGAGGCTTCACAGACAATCTTGTATCACCACTGTGTCCATTACAACAGGACCACTTTTGAAATCCGAGATAGCACCTCCTGTGCTCAGTTGTCTCCAGGTTCCTTACATTATACTCTCTGGTATAACATATCTGTGGTTTTTTATTCCCCATCCTCTCAAGCTCTTAAAAGACAGATTGTAAGATTTTAGTGCAGACTGACTAATGTCAAATTTACCAGCAATATTTGCCCTTACCCTGATACTGCCTCTGCAGTGGAAGTGAACCCCCTCTAGTCTGCCCTAAAGGCAGAAAATACAAAAGCTGTTCTGGTTGCTTCAGTTCAGAGTCGGAAGGCATAAGGTTTGCAGCGGAAGGACATTCTCCTTCTGTTCCACCAGGGCTTTTAAGGAACCAGAGGGCCGTTCCAAAGCATTTTGGAATAAGATGTAGTTCAATGATCCCCTGTCCCTGGAAGCCAGTGGGAGCCAAGAGCAGCCAGTTTCAGGTCCAGCTGTGCTGTGTATTACATGTGGAATCATCTAGAGATAAGTTTGCCAAGGTCAGGTAAGCAGATACCTAAGGAAGGAGCTTTATTTCAAGGGACTAAATCAGAGATGTAAAGCTTAACCATGGCAGCAGTCTGCACATGCTGTGGTCTGTCCTAGGTTTTATTGCTTCCAGTTTTCCATTTTGATCCTCTCATGTTTTGGGCTTGTTGTCTTCTTGAAGGTCACCTGCATCTACCTTTGGGAACATGTTTGATATTTCACTGGAGACATCTGAATGGTTTCTTATTGTTCCCCTTACCTGCCTGCTTTACTGAACATATGTTTCAGTGCAGGTGGCTAAGCCCACTGGGGTATTGCAGTGCTAAATCACTGTGATAGCTGACAGAATGAGTCTCTCATCTTCCAGGTAGTGTGAGATTTTCCTTTGGGTTTGGGGTGGGTTTTGCAAGGATAAACACCACTAACTTCTGGTGCCTGACTGTTGATACCACAGCTACTGAAGCATTTTGCTTTAGTAATTTCTAGACCTTGTTTCCTTAGATGCCTTTACCCTCCTACCTGTTGTTTTGGGGGTTTAGGGGGTTGCATTGGAGGCAAAGGAGTAGAGGCGAATTCCTCCATTTCCTATCTAATAATTTTAAGACTTTATTACTGCCACCTATTGCAGAGGGACTGGAGAAATAAATGAAATAAGTATGTAAATGAAACAAGTAACAGTGGCAAAATCTGTAGAGGACCCCTGCAGGGGAGTTTTGAGGGAGGGTGGTGTAGATTTTTAAGTCAGAAGGGATTTTTCTCAGCAGTATTTAGACTGGGAAATTTTCTTAAAGAGTGGTAGTTTTGCACAACACTGTATTACCAACATTTTTCAGAAACACCGGTCGCTTTATTTCCTAAAGCCTTGTCAAATGCTTTGACCCATTTCATTCACTGAACTTTTTTTATAGGAAGGAATTTAGCTCAGCTTCAGGATTAGTTTGTGAAAAGATGATTCAGACATTTTTTCTGGCTAAGCTGATGTGTTTTCTTGTATTTCTGGAGGGTGAACACATCCAGTAACAGTAATGGTAGAACTTTTGGCCTCGCTCGTGCAGACCATCATTTCTAGATCTCATCAGCTTAAACAATAGCTCCAAATTCCAAGAAGCAGATCAAGCTAATCATAGAATATCCTAAGTTGGAAGGGATCTGCAAGGATCATTGAGTCCAGCTCCTGGACACTGAGTCCAATTAATGCCCTGTCTGAGCTAATTAGTATCACCGCTGAAGGAGTCTGCACTGCTTTTGTGGAAGCTGGTGGGAAAATGGTGCCCTTTGAGAAGGCCATATGGAAGGCTGACTGGACCAACATAATTTGTAGAAAAAACTTCAAAAGTATTTCAAATCTTTTTTCTTTAATGGCAGTAGAACTACCTAATGGAGCTTATTCGATTGTGTACATTAGATTATTAGCAAGTATGTTTGATAAATCATGTCATGTTCACAAAAAATGCTTGGTCCACTTATTTACCCTCTAGATCTTAGTTCTGATTATATATGAAGTATTTCCTGATATATTAGAAAATATGTTAAAGTGGGTTTTACAAAAGCATTGTGGTCTTGGGACTGTGCTGCCCCTAAAATGAATCTTTAAGGAAAAGTATGTAATTTTCACCATCAAATACTCAAATTTTAAGAAGTAGCTTTTTTTGAGACACAAATTAGCAAAGCCTATTTCTAGAAATCTATTTGTACAGGATTAGTACTTCCAGTTGATGGAAATGGCTGTAATAGGGGCGCATTGATTTACACCCACAGATCTGGCCTAGACACTGCAGAGTTGGATGCTTGTTTTACAGGTCTCAGTCAGGTGTTTTGCTTTATGAAGCTTAATTTGAGTCTCTTGTGAGCAAATAATTATTCAAAATGCAATTAATCTATTGTTATGTTTTAATCACTGTTGTATTTACAGGTTTTTATCTAATTAACAGTTACTTTCCCATTTAAAATAAATTCAATAACCAAATGTCTCTAGAAACTGAAAGGGCTAGAATGCACCAGCCTTGAGATTATGAATGAGCACTTAACAGCCCAGAGAGCAGAGCCTGAAACTGGGTGGACTCTGTTGCATTTTTCTCTACTCTGTGCTCTTTGCCTTTTTGAGCCTTAGGAGAAATAAAACTATGTTTATTGCTGTGATAGTTTTCAGGAGATGTTGATGAAAAGCTGTCGTATACTGAGATATACAACACTATGAGTCTTTTAAAAGAATTCTGCCAGTTAAAACCTCAGGGCCAGGTTCTGCTCTTGGTCCAACAAGCAGAGCAGATAAAGAGCAGAACAACTACTTGATCTTTGGATGCTGGGGTCATGCTTTGCATATGTCCTCCTTTCAGATCAGTGGTTGTTCACAACCTGTGGTGCCAGTGGACCCTATGGCCCCACACAGAGCCAGTGCAATGATGCCTACAGGAATTCCAAGCTCAGAGTGGTCGTGGGGGCTGAAGGGATTCTCCAAGGCATTCAGATCTGGAGAGTACCAGCAACCAACACATACAGGTGAGGGAACTGTCTCTGATTGCTGTGATGTTTCTGTGTTTGAAACTATCCAAGCTGCATTTACATGCTAGGCATTTCTGAAGTATTACATTCAGAAGTTTGGCCACATCTGCTGGGGTTTTACTTATCATTGAGCCTGTGATTTCCAGCCTCTCCAGTCTCAGATTTGTTCCCTGGAAGATGCAACTTTTTTGGTGAAAGAGAAGAAACTTTCTGAGGCAGGCAAATTTTTAGCCTAAATGGTTACAGGTTGGGAGAGCTCTACCAGTAGCTGAAAAGGAAGAATTTTCGTGTCCCCAGACCAAGAGGAATACATTTCCCATATGTCATTCATTGAACTCTGGGATCAGAATGAGTTTTTCCCACCCTTCACCTAGCATGGAAGGCACAATCATATGTCAGCATTTCTTGCTGGACAGCTTGCATCAACCTCTGCTCAGCATCTTCACTTCTTTGAATCTAGACACAGCAAGTTGAGCTTGCAAGCCTGGCTTACCAGGGTAGAATTGATTTTGGAAGCCAGCCACCTAAATGGTAGGCTCTGTGATACTGAGGGTTCTAACACTTATATCCCCCTGTGGAGTTATTTTCAAAGAGAGGCGATCAGATATGGTTCAATGCTACTTAATCAGATTTTTACCAATCATTTTTTCCTTTTTGCTCTTGCCGGGGAAAGAAGTGCAATCGAAATGTAGTTCACTGTATCTGAATGGCAACATGAAGCCATTAGATGCATCACTTTGTAAGCAGAACTGTCAGTTTGAACCAGTGACTGTCTAGTGGTGGTTTTTTTGCAGCATTCCATATTGAAACCAATGATGGTATCTTGGATTTCAAAGCAAAACATTCCACTGAAGGCTTTGAACAAATTTCAGTTACAGTTTCCTGGTCCCATCTTTTTTTTTTCCTTTATATTGGAAAAGAATATTAATGTCGAGGCTAGATGTTAGTCTCTAACAGGGGTCTAGGGCAAAGCAGTTTTGAGAAACTGGCTAAGCTAGGCACAAGTTCTGCCCGAGTGCCTATTCCTACAAGGATTGATGGTAATGCAAAAAGTATTAATGGTATTTTACCCAGCTATCAACAAGGAGTTGCCTGAGGTGAATAGAATTTTTCAGAACCAGCATCCAGTAAATATGGTTATAAAGTACTGCCCAAGAAAGAACAGGCAAACAGCCCAAAAGCTTACAGCACTGTCATTTCTTTAATATCAGAGTCCAAGAAGAGCCAGGATTCCTGTGCAGCTGTAGGCTGATTTTTTGCTGCACAATACAAACCCTGGGCCCTGCAGGGATGACCTATCTATTTGAGTCCTATAAATGACCTAACAGACTTTTAGGTTCTGTATAGATAATAGATGTATAATGTCGTGCATAACATATATATAGAAAGGGATGACATTCTCTTTTGCACCTCTTAAGGCTACAGTAGAAAATTCACAGCCTGGGGGAAGCAGGAGGCAATTGTGGGCTTAAATTAACTTGACATCTTCCTGATTCTGGTCTGCTGAAGGGATAGCAGAGTCCGCCAGCATAGCATAGCCCTAGGAAAATGTCAAGTTGCAGTATCAGTTCCAGGGCTTCCCAGAGTCTGGACTCACTGCCTGTGTTCAGCTCTGCCCTGTGGTCCTGCTGCAGTGCGGGTCCTGTAAGTTCTCCTGATGGGCACTGCTGAAACACCTAACACAGAGAGAAAACCCTCCTGCTGGCTGCGGGGCTCCCAGGAAAGCTGATGTTCTGCCATATCAGTGTGTTTTACACTGTGTAATGTACACCCCTGGTAACTGCACAGGAAGGATATCGATTTTGTGAACATGCGGCAGAATATGCCTCATTAAAATACAGACAGCTCAATTTTGCACAAAACTGCCAGCACAAACCAACCACACCCGGAAAACCCCACCATCTGTGAAGGCCTGGGTAGGCTGCCACACACTGTAGTGCCCACATTTGAAAACTGGAGTTTTACACGCTCCGGTTTTCTCCCATGAGAATTCACATTGTATAACAATGAAATTACATTATAAAAGAGTATTTTTCATTTCAGATTTCCTTCCAGCATTCAGAAGGTCTGGTCATCTAGGTCTGTGACCAAGTACGAGAGAAGTGAACTATAATAAATTACATATTACCATCCATTATCCTGTTGTAAGATTCTTGTCCTGAGCTCAGAGAGGAGAGGAGGAAAGAGCAGGCAGCAGTCTTGGATTCTTGCAGCAGAGAGAATTATTTTATTAATTACAGCTCCTTTTATAGCTTATTACTTCATGGTCTAATTGGATAAATGCTTAGCCACCCCTTTAGGGTGATTCGCTGAAATCTTATAACATTCATTCTTAAAAATATTTCTTTACCTGTATAATAAACAGATTCTAGCAAGGTCACAGGTGTTCTTAGTTTATAAAATATTACTGATAGTTTTTATGAGAAAGAAAATTCTCTCACGAGACAGAAAGAGCTGCTTTCTAGCAGCATTTTGCATCTACATTATCCAACTTCTTTCCATTTTTAAAGGAAGGGATTTTGGTCCATTTTGCTGAGTGCCCCATTTGTGGGCACTTCCACGGTCCTCTCTTCTCTATGGTCCCTTCATGTGAGATGGCACAAGAACACAGCCCAGTGGAGTGCAAAAAAGTGTCATTCAGCCAGCCTAGGCACAGCATTTTCTCATACTCTCAAGACTAGCTCCAGTGTTTCCCATAACCTGGATGTTGTGGTGCATGTTCTTCTCCAGCACTCGTTTGCACAGCCTGGTTTGCACTCCACACATCCTGACGCGTCTTGAAGGTGTGGGCTTCTTTTTCAGATCCTACAAGTGTCATAGTATAAGAAAAGAAGGAAGGCAGTGGAAGGTACTCTGTGTTCTTGCTCTGGATGGGCTGAATTTTTCTTCAGGGCCAATATGGCTAAAAGGATTCCTCCTGTAAAGAAAGTTGTTCCTATTGAAAGGGATCCTGCTAAAGTTTGAAGTCAAGATAACTGTTTAAATAGTGACACCCATTTTGAATAGGGAATGACTGTCACCTGAATCTACTGGCTTTTTATTTGTCTACAGCCTTTGAATGAGGCCAAACTGGGTTTCCTGAGCTTTCTGACATCATTTCTTGTAAGCAAAATCTGTTCTTAGGTGGAAAAGTATGGCCCCTACTGGCAGCCAATTAGCCCTGCCAGCTTGCTGTACCTGGTAGTGCACCTCATTAGCCATTGCAAAATTCTAGAGCAAATCAACTCAGTCTTCAGATTCATGCAGCATCTGTTCACGGTGGCCCAGCGCTGTGTCCATCACTTTTTCTGCTGGCTCCAGTACAGCCTAACTGAGGACTGATTGCTTTGGTTATCAGCAGTGGCATGAACATAATTATGTCACATTGCCAGGATCTAATATGCTTTGTGAGATACACTGCCTGTTTGCAGG
This sequence comes from Dryoscopus gambensis, assembly GCA_013389985.1. Taxonomy (NCBI): domain Eukaryota; kingdom Metazoa; phylum Chordata; class Aves; order Passeriformes; family Malaconotidae; genus Dryoscopus; species Dryoscopus gambensis. The sequence continues at coordinate 58,171 of WEIT01032643.1, read as the reverse complement.
CAGGACTGTGCTGGGCAGAGAGCAGCCAGGTGCTGGAGGAAAGGAGGTGTTAAAGCAGAGCACCTACACGGTGCCTTGTAGGAAGCCGAGAGCAATTTTTGAGTTCTCAATCCTTCAGTCTCTAGTTACGTGTTTCAGATGGAATTATGCATCTCAGAAATAGATGGAAAGTTACTAATGTCAGTGGAGAATTACCTGCTTATTTCAGATCTAAACTGAGTTGCTGTACTATCATTCACCCACTCAGAAAACTGAGTACCTCCATGTTTTGTTGCAGCAGAGATATGTGGTTTTTTGTGATCTTTAAAAAGTGATTTGAAATTCTTTGTTAAAAGCTGCTTCAAGTATGTCCATTGCTAGAAAGGGAGAGGGAGGAGCTGAGCAGTGCAGTGTTACAGCCACATCTTTCGGTACATCAGCAACAGTAAACACCTCTGAATCTTGACTGCTTGAAATAAAAATCCCAGAGCCTTAAGTGAGACTGCAGCAGCCTGTGTGTAACCTGCCCACTGCTGGCTGGAGACAGTTCCTGGTCACCATGAGTTTAGCCAGGGAGCTTTTGCCTTTCTTGTTTACTGCAGGTAGTGTCATCTCCACCTACTCTTCTTTCTGTATTCCTCTGGTCCTGGGAATAAGAGAGCTGTTTTCCATCTGGTCCATGCTACCAGGACCAGTTATGTGTCTGCTTTCACAAATCTCCCTCTGTCAATCTCATGCTTAATGTTCTCTTTAGCCATATGTCCTGTTTCTACCAATTTTCCCACTTCTGTTCTTTCTCTTCCTTACTGCAAACTTCTCAAGGATGTGCCTTCTGGGAAACAATATGTGTTTCATATATTAAAGCTGGAAACTATAGGAGAGTTGCTCACTCTGTTCTCAGCAATGTTTGCCCAAGAATCAATGTGAAAAAATCTGTTTTGTAGCTACCCAAGCTCACAGATTCAAACAGAGCAGAAAACCAAAGCTCTTCAAGCTTTGAGTTTAGATTTATTTAGAATGTCAGGACTTTGGGGCACAGCTCTGTGCCACTGTGTTCAGGTGTGCAAAATACTCACTGCTCAGAAATGGTTTTTGCTCCCTTCCACCTGTCTGGGGCAACTCAGGTGCCAGCCTGTTGTTTTCTTTTTTCTGCAGCATCTCAGGCTATGGAGCTGCTGGTGGGAAAGGAGGGAAGAACACCATGGTGCGGTCCCACGGCGTGTCTGTGCTGGGAATTTTTGACCTCCAGAAGGATGATACACTGTATATCTTGGTGGGACAGCAAGGAGAAGATGCTTGTCCTAGTGTAAGTGATTGCCTTTCTGTTTTGCCTTCATCTCTTCTACCAGTCCATGGAATTTTGTCTTTTCACACAGAAAAACATTGTCCTCAAGGGGTTTGGGGTTATAGGAGTCAAGGAATAGGTACAGTTTTACTGGGAGAGCATGAGAAGATGAAGCACCATGTCCCTGTGCTCGCTTCTCTTCAACATTTGGGCCCCATTGATAATACACAACAGGTTCCTGACTGATCTGCATATCTCAGAGCACCCATGCGGGGCTTTGGAGACAAAAGACAACCTTGCCGTCTGTTCCTCTGGAGATCAGTCTTCAAGGCTGAGTTTGCAGGGTTTTGCCCTTGCTCCACTACTGAGCCCACTCCTGCCATTATCATATACTCTGCACCTCTGGAGATACCCACTTCAGAGGGCCTGCTTGGTTATTCTCCATGTGGGAACAGGAGAGACAAATCAATCGTTGCTGGGTCAGTCCTGATTTTTGTGTTAGTAACCAACCCTTACTGCAGACGTCTTCACAGAAATATGGGCACTATGTGCATGCACAATGGTTTATTAATTGGTTCATATTCTTTGGAGGAGGATAGGGGAATAGGTGCAAACTAAGCATTATCTGATGAAATTTCACCTACAGGTTTGAGCTGGACATTTAAGTGATGTGCATTTCTCAGCTGTTAATGGCTGGCATCCAAGAGATGAAAGCTTAGCAGTCTGTTAGAGCAGAGAAAGGTTGAAGGATATAGACAAGTAAAAGGGGTTCTCAAGGGTGGCTGCTGAAGTAAATAATGTTAAAACGAGAATTACGCAAATCTACAAACAAACCATTAATATAAAGCCTTTTTGAAATGAGAAATGGCCTAACTCAAATGTCCATCCAACCTCTTTAACTAGGACATTCCAGCTGAGTGTAATATATGGACTCATTAAATTGCAGGCCACTGTAATCTTAGTGAGAATTTATTGAGTGCTAATGTAATTCTTTCATTGAGGCAAAGAGATTGCATTGACTTGTAGAGGGGACTTTTACTAGATTGGATTGTAATCAGTTATGTCTTTGCCATGAAGGATTATTTTTTTTGTAATCTAGTGGTTCCTTTGGGTCATTGACTTTGTCATTTTATTAATCATTCCCACCCAACTCCAAATCAATTAAGGAGAGGGAAAAAATAGGGAAAGGAGGACCGTTTAGTTCTTTAGGCAAGTCTGCACACACAAAATGAATGCCACTCATTCCCTAGCACACCTTGGAACATATTTTGTGGTCAACAGAATAATTTGTAATTTGAGTATGATTTTATCATGTTCTTCTTCCAAAAGAAAACACATAGATGAAAGTAGAAGGAAGCAGAAGGTCAATCCTACTATAACAAATGTCTGTGCATTTTTCCCTAAAAGTGTTGTTGGTTTAGTAAGTTCAGTGTGCAATGTATGTGCAGTATAACAAGATAGCATTACTGAGACAAGTCCTATAAAGTAAAATAAGCTAGAAGCAAAGTTTTCAACTTGAAAATGCTCACAGCAGGGTCCTGCTTGTCTTGCAGCTTAGTGTTCCAATTGTAAACCAAGACGTTAGGTCATAGTCCTGAAGCACGTATAAATGATGGTTTGTTGTTGTGATTGAAATCAGTTAGTGAACTCAGGGATTTGCCTAATACAGAAATTTCACCATGTTTGGTGCTAATTGATGGAAGGGAAAAAATGCTAAGTAGGAAATTGGGAGACTTTTTTGTTAGGTATTTTCACTAACATCAGGTGAACATTGCAGTCGAAGGTGGGATTGCTGCTATTTTGGTAGGCCCTGGTAGTTACAGTAAAATTGCTACTAAGATCAACAAAATGTGCATTGGCTGCTTGGCCCCAGCCAATGGGGGACTGGAAATGAAGTAGAGAAACTTGGCTTCTCTCTCTGTCCCTGCCTGTTCTGTGACACGGGACAAAGCACATCCTTGCCGAGTTACTCCCTTCCTCCACTTGTGAAATACAGACTGTTAATGCTGGGAAATATTTGCAGGAAATTCTGCTATATATTGTACATTAAAAGTTTATGGAGCTGTTTTACATGATAATAGGTATCAGCACTGAGCTTGCTTCAAAATAATTCAGTTTAAAATGGCAACAAATTATTCTGGTGAAGGTTGAAGCAAAAAGCCAGATTCTTCTAGAAGAGCATTCACTTGCTCCTGCTCATGTAGTTTCACTGGAGGACAATTTCTTGCTTTGGGATGCTGAAGGGTTCACGAGGCCTCGGTGTGTACACGGGCATGGAGGTTTCTTACCTGAATTCAGACCTGGTCTTCTGTTTGCAGACTAATGATGTTATCCAGAAAGTCTGCATCGGAGAGAACAACGTGATTGAAGAAGAGATTCGTGTGAACAAAAGTGTCAATGAATGGGCAGGAGGAGGTGGAGGCGGGGGTGGCGCCACTTACATATTTAAGGTATGGAAACACAGTCCCCATGCACCTTTCAGCATCAACATCCTGCCACCTGCCTCTGAAAAACCCTCTATACACCTCAGGGAGAGGGTGCACAGAGTGAGCTCTGGTTATCCTCAATTTCCACTTCAGAGATGTAGGGATCTGAGTTGGCCCTTCACAGTTCTTAGAACTGCTGTGCAATATGGCCACACTTGCTTCAGTTGCTTGGAGTACCATTTGCAAGCATAATGGGTTGAATGAGGGGGGTTTTTTTAACAAAAACTGAGATGCTGAAGCACAGTTCTACAGCCAAGGGCAAATTCTGCAGGACTTCGTTCAACTCTGTCACTGTAGAATGTGAGACTTCAGCTATACACTTGGCCTGACACAAAAAGTTGAGAATAGCCTGTATGTTTTCTGTTGGCAATCCTATAGCTGTGGATCACTGATGTTTCCTGTCCTGTGCTAGCTGAGACAGTACTCATTCCAAACACTGGTTTCAGGCAGTCCTTTGCCAGTGAGGACACTGTGTTGCACTGTACAGAGCAGTGCACATCAGCTGTTTCATTTGATAAGAGTCATCACATGGGACATTACAGGCTTTCTAAGAGCCATCAGCATGGTAGATACAATTCACAGAGCTGCTGACACTGCTGTTTCCTGTAGCAGAACTTGGTAGGACAAGTGCAATTCATTAATTTTCTGGGTGTGGGTGCATAAATAATGCAACGACAATGTGCAGTGCTGAGCAGCCCAAGATGCCTGCTTGATGCAATATGCAGTAACTATGATGTGGCTGAACTTCCATTTACATGTCTGACTCAGTTTGAACATTGCCTTTATTTCTGGATTTGTTAAGATGGAGAACGGAGAACCGGTCCCCTTGATAATTGCAGCAGGGGGTGGTGGCAGGGCCTACAGGGCCAAAACGGACACATTTCATCCAGAAAGACTGGAGAATGATTCCTCTATTCCAGGGTTGAATGGAAATTCAGGAGCTGCAGGTAAGGAAAGTTTATTCCTTTTCAGAAAACCTTTGTGAATATATGGTACTCCCAGATTCCTCCTCCTCACAAGAAGGTGAGGCAAAACTCATGAAAACACAGTTCAGGGGGAACAGAGAATTTTAACAAATGCAAATAGAAGGTACCCACAGTGCTGGATACTTGGCATAAATAAGGGTATCAGAGATGGAATAGCCATAGCAATGGCAACATTCTCCCAAAATAATGTAGTACCTCTCATAAACAAAGTTGTTTGATTTTTGATGTGGGAGTTTGCAGTGCCAGCATGGCCATCCTGCTCCCTGCACTGTTGTGTGCTGTGTGGAGGTACTCACAGTTTCCCTGGCTCATGCAGAGAGAGCATAATTGCACCCTGGCTAGAAGTCTCTGTGAAGAGACCTTGGACTGAGCAACCAGCAGAGCTGAAAGTGAGTCACTTGTGAATATGTTGTGTGAAGAGCAGGACTGGGATGTGTTTTCACACCCATTTCACTAAATTCATTTTGTTCTACTTTAGAACTGACATTGGTTTTTTTCAAAAGTGGTTTTGGTAAAGAGAAGGGGAAGGCTCTGTAAACCAGAAATAAGTTCTTGGAGAGTAGGTAGGGATATCTTTTTACATTTTCCATAGAAAATACTTGTCCTTGTATGGTAGGTGGAAAGAGGTACAAATGATGACTTTCAGCTGAGGTGTTTTGAATGGGTGCTTGTCCTGCAGATCCTTGCAGTGTTTCTTACATAAAAAGTAACCCCCAGCTGTGCCTTTTCTCTTCTCTCAACTGCAGGTGGTGGAGGTGGCTGGAATGATAACACTTCCTTCCTGTGGTCAGGAAAATCCTTGCTGGAAGGTGCTACTGGAGGAAGATCCTGCCCCCAGGCCATGAAGAAGTGGGGGTGGGAGACAAGAGGGGGTTTCGGAGGGGGTGGAGGGGGGTGCTCCTCAGGTGGAGGAGGCGGAGGATATATAGGTAAAGTGGCTTCGTGTTCAAGGTGTCCCTTCCCCTCCTTTAGTGCTAATGATCAGCGAAATGCTGATGATATTTCTCCTGTAGCTAGCATATTTGACTGTTATGTACTAGTATGTCTGTGTGTTGCCTTTTTAGCACTAGATGAACCTATGGCATTTAGTCTTTGAGCAAAGAGCCAGATGCTAGTCCTTCAGCTGCAGCCCTGGCTTTGCGCTCTGCAAAATGTGACATTGAGATCCTGCTGTGATTCCTGAGCCTTTCATGTTGGGGTGACAGTGCTGGAGAAGGAGGAGCCATAGCTCTGTGCTCCCGCTGCCAGAAGCTGTGTTTTGGAGGACTTTGGTCCTGGAGACTGGCAGCCAGGCTTTATGCCAGGGGAAAGATGCAGCTTCTCCCCTGCCCTGCTGTGGGTGGGCCTTGGTCCTGCACAGGTGGTCTCTGGGGGCAGAGGCTCAGGCTGCCAGCCCGGACCCCTCTTAATATGACTTCAGTCAACATGGAGCTATTTTCATGTGTCCCTGTGTCTCAGGGCAGCTGTCAGATGGCATTATGTTGATTACAACTGGTGTGGGCCAGATTCAAGATCTCAACTAGCCCATAGTCTCCTGGGCCACATAGTTTTTGCAGCCATCTGTGCTGTGGTGGACTCTTTAACCCCTGGTTCTCCACAGCTTAAATTAAGTATATGGTAGACTAGAAATCTTGAGAGGAAGTAATGAGTTTAAATGATTAAGTGCATGTTTCGTACCAATGTTACTGTGTAATGCTTCTTTTTCCAACAGAATGACTCACATGACGTTTTTTTATTTCACTGAAGACAATTAAAGGGAAAAAGCTATTTTTGCGTGGGGTGGGGGAATCGTTGCATGCTTGAAGTACAAAACATATGGCCCATACTGTGTTTCTAATATTTGTTATGTATTGCCCATACTTTGCTTCTGGTATGTTCTATATGCTCAAGCACAAATGAGCAACTCATAAATTCCTTCAGTCCCCACTCCTGGTGGATCACCCTGCTTTTAGGGTGCAAAGGAGAGGAAGGATATCAGGTTATTCATTCCCTCTGCTGACACAGCACATACCTTGATCAGCAAGGGTATTAATTTAGCCCTTGAGTACTGGTGCTTTCCAGTCTCTTGGCTACATAAATTTTAAGGGCATGTATGTTTCACAGCATCCAAATGGTTAAAGACGAAGTTTGTGCCTTAGTTTGCAAGTCTACCTAAACAGAGCTAATAAATTGATTGTCACAAGCTTCTGTTATCCAATTGAAATTCTAGAGATGAAGTCCAGTAGTTCATGCCACAACTTGCTAAATATTCCCTATGTATTAAATGCTTTAAATTTTCTCTTTTTTCATTTGGATGCCTCCCTAAATATGCTGAATTCATGCATGTTGCCATGTTTATCTGTGTTTTATTGCCAGTGACCTTCAGTCTGTTAAGGTAACCTCTGGTTTGACACAGGTGGCAATGCTGCAGTGGACAATGACCCAGAGATGGATGGGGAGGATGGTGTGTCTTTTATTAATCCAATTGGTACTTTATACACTCCAGCACTTAAAGGTATTCATACTGGTCAGAAGTCTTCTAGTGGGCTTGTTTTCTTTTAAAATAGTAGGACACTTTACAAGCTTTTGGGTACAACTCAGTGTCACGAACATGAGGAGGCAGAAAGATAGTGTATAAAGTACAGTGGAAAATAAACAGAGGTAGCAGGGAAAAAATAGGGAGAGAGAACATCCAGGCTATTAGGAAACACTCCCAACAGTACAGTCTACCAGCCTACAGAACAACTTTGAACAAGGAAAGTGGTAACAGAACCTCACAGTTCAGATACTTTAGGAAAGAAACAGACAAAACACTTGACTATTCACTAACAAGCAAGTTCCTTAGAGCGTCCCTTGGTAATATATCCAGGTGCTGCCCAGCAGTGCATGGGAGTGATAAATATTGCCACTCTAACCTGTGTTTTCCCAGAAGCCAGTGTGTTCAGAATGCAATGTGTTCAGAAAATAACAAAAAAATCTACTTGTTAAAAAAACCATTTGCTTTAGAAGAGCCAGAAATATTTTCAAATACAGATGCATTCTGGCCCAGTAGATTCAGCCAGAAAGTTTTGAAGATATTGCAGTGTTTGATCTTAGAGGGAGTAAAGGCCGGGAAAGGAAAAGGTGAGCCCAAGGAAATTATAAGAATGGTCCTAACAGTAATTAATTCAGCTTCTTCATCCACTCCCTAGTGACAGAAGGGCACGGAGAGGTGGAAATTAGGCTGCACCTTAACTGCAGTCACTGTGAGATGGACGAGTGCCATGTTGATCTTGAGACTCAAAAAGTCATTTGCTTTTGTGAGCCAGGCACAGAGTTGGCTGAGGATGGTGTGTCTTGCACAGGTAAGTAGGTGTGTGGGGTACTGCTAACATGTGGGACAGAAAATGCGTGGCCAAAGGCGGTAGTTTGCACTGTAAGACATCCTGAAAGTGCTATCTAATCTTTCTTAAACCTGCCTTCAGTTGAACCTTCTTTCCTGCTGGTATGTGCTGGTATTATTTTGCCAGGATATAGCCACATCAGTGCCGAAGTCTGGGGCACTGAGCAGCAGTGCTACTTTGCTCTACAGTATATGTTTGGCATACTGGGCAGATCTGAGCAGAGTCAAATTTTGTGCCTGCTTGTGCTGGTGCTCACGGTCTGCTCTTAAATCCTGAAAGTTTGCTCACTGAAGCAATTTTCCAGCTAAACTTAAATGCCACCCCAGTTCTCTAAAGAACAAAAAAAAATGTGCAAGGTGAAGCAAAGTATGATTCCTGTGGATTTGGACATTTAAGGTAAAAGTTCGGAAACTGTGAGAAGTTCTGTGCAAGATTTCTCTGAGGAAAAACTAAATACAGTGCCTGTGCTTGCCTTTCTTTCAAAACCGGGTGCTCAGAGCTCCATTTCTAGGTTTGTTTCCTTTTCTTGTGCAGCAGTTAGAACAGGTCACCCCAGGGGTTTGGGATCCTGCTTTCAGCTTTGTCACTGGCATGGGAAAATTGCTGTGTTTTTACCATTCCTGCCTGTAAGATGGGTAAAAAGTGTGGTCATTTTGTCAAGGTGAAGTAAACCTTAATAGCATGATCCCACATGAGGATGCAGCTTCACTACACTGTTATCAGGTTTTTCTGCCTGGATTACACGCACTTAGGAGATGATACATTGCAGTCCTCCTTCTGCTTTTGCTGTGATTTGGCATTGATAGCAGCACTTTAACCCTGACAATGTAATGTTCTTTCCACCTCCCCAACCTCCTGCCCCTGTTTTTTTATGGTCTTGTTTTCACACCCATGGAGTTCACCTGTTAATTCATTGATAGTGAACCATTTATTTTAATGGCTTGATATTAATTGAGGAAAGTGAAACAATGAGGTATGAGAAGAGTCATAGATCCTGAGAACTGGTCATGCCAGAGGTTGCTCCTACAATATAGAAGCAGCAGATGAGTAAATGGAAGGAAGAGCAGAAAAAAAAATTGACTGCAAAAAAAGTGGCTCCTGGAAGATCATTTCAAACATATAATTCCTTCTTCTCCTTTCTGTTACAGCTGAACCAGCGGTTCGTCTCCCTTTCTCCTTGGTCTTGTCTGTAGTGACTTCAGCACTGGTGGCTGCTTTAATTTTGGCTTTCTCAGGAATTATGATAGGTGAGTGTTTCTCTGCAAACGATATTTTCATATGAGGGCTGGATCTGAGCCAGGGATGATTGGGCCCTGAGAGGCAAAAGGATTCAGGTTTCCAGCTACTGCTGTATTAATGACACCTTCCAACACACATCTTAACTTCAGATTTCTGTAGTTGTTTCTAACCACAATGACCAATTCGAGAAGGCTTCAGTTACTGACTGCATCTCAAAAGAGACATTATTGTTTGTGTTGTACTGTGAAGCTGCCAGAACACAGCTGCTTCTGGTTTTGTGAGATCTGGTGCTGTTTAGTGCCTAAAAGCTTTTTTATTTGTGTGCCTATATACAGATTTTACCTCTTAATGTATGACATTTAAGCTTAAACTCTCACATAGGTTCCCCTTTCACAAACTGCTACTTAGTAGGATGTGGGTATTCTTGACATTTTTATTTGAAATTCTAAAAGTTATTTTTCACCTTTTCATGTTCTTATTTTAAACAATCGCTCACCTGCAGTCGGTGCAAGCAGAATAGATTTGAATCAATGAAAAGCGGTCAGGGATTCAAACCCCGGCTTTGCCACCTTTCTTTGTCCACACTGTGTATGGTCTGGGGGAGGAGAGGGATGTACCTAGAGCAGGAAATTAGATTTGCACAGCTGTTTCAGTTTTAAGAATTTCAAGAGTTATCAGTTGCACACACATGGTCCTACATCTATGATTTCTGTCCTGACAGTACCTTTTTACAATGACTGAATACTTCTCAGGAGTGGAAGAGTAATCCTCTTACCATCCAACGAGCCTATCATTTCCATCTCAGGAAAGGGCAACGATTTAAAAAATCAAAGCAAAGGCAATGAGGAGGAAAATGGAGGACAGGAAGGGTTTGTGGATAGGTCATTACATCCATCTGCCTTTGCGAGTGCATATTTACCCCTTAAATTTTTCCCCTGAGCAACATCTGCTGGAGAAGATGCAATAACTATTACCGTCACAGTCTTTGGGCTCAATCCAGCTCCTACAGAAATCAATGGTGATTTAACCTGCTCATGATTGTCATCTTGCTTTGGAAAAAATCCTGCAATATCAGTTACTATTTCAAGGAATATCCTCAGGATGTCTCCTTTCAAGGTGTGGTTTTTAATGACGTTGCAGAAGCATCAGTGAAGTGATGCAAGGAATATAACACTAGCATAAACTGACTTCAAATGTAGTTCTACTCTGTTAGAAACAGAGAAACAGAGAAAGTTTTGAAAACTTAGCTATTTTCTGTCTACAATGTGTTATTCTGTGTAAATGGCTTAGGCTATCCATTTTGAACAATATGATGCAATAATTAATTTCAGATTTTAGTCACTTCTGTGTGATTTAGGAAAGTTGGTTATACCCCAGCTCCCTCAAGTTTCAAACTGGAATTGTATTTGGAAGGTTTGGTTAAATTAAATAGAGCAGAACTAAACACCAGAACTGTGAACTCTGAGATCTTTCCCAGTGAAATTCATTTTACTTTTTCCAGACAGTCCATGAGCAAGCCTGTTTTTTCATAAATGTGTAAATCAAAGGTTCCTGGGTATCTTCAGATCCCACTTTCTACCTGTAATTATTTGATGTACAGAAATATGCCAGTGTCACTGGCTGGTTTGATTCCCTGAAGTCTGGCCACACCACAGCGAATCCCAGTGAGAAGTGCTGTCCCAAATCCAGTCTCTGTACGTGGTTAACTGTGTTCTCCGTGTTTAGTGTACCGCCGCAAGCACCAGGAGCTGCAGGCCATGCAGATGGAGCTGCAGAGCCCAGAATACAAACTGAGCAAGCTGCGCACCTCCACCATCATGACAGACTACAATCCCAACTACTGCTTTGCAGGGAAGACCACCTCCATTAGTGACCTTAAAGAGGTGCCTCGAAAAAACATCTCCCTCATCCGGTAAATTCATCTTTGCTTTCCCCGTCCTTCACACTGTACACCCACATATCCTGGCTCTCCTAGAGAGGTGTGAACGCATAGCTTTGTGCAGGCACATGCAAATTCTTGCACACTTTTAGGCTCATACCCCTTTTCATAAAATATAAAGCTGCAGTAGTTAGGCTCGTGTGGAGAGGCCTAGATTCTGGCATTCACCTTGACCTTCTGCAGGTGCAGTGTTCATCCCCAGGGATTGTGAGGAGAACTGAATAGTCAGCACCAGTAATTCAGATACATCTTTTACAGGCTGTGCAGTGAATGGCCCATTACCATGAGCTGATGAAATTCTGGGGTGGCTGAGGCTTGTAGGAGGCTCTCTTAAATCTTTGATGGGATCTTTGGTAAAGACAATGACATCTTTAAGTGCAATAGCAAAGAAAGCAATGGGTTTGAAAATGCCAGACAGTATTAAAAAGACAGGAATATGAAGCCAGCAGGATAATCACATCTAGATGAGAACTTCTGGAAAGCTCAAAAGCATCTCCTAAGAAAAACTTGAAAATTCGGAATTCTTACACTCTTTGCTCTACCACAGGATAGCTGTGAATGTGACAGTGCCCTGGTACCATGCAGTGTTACACAAAAAGAAACAAGGGGAAGCATGAGTCCTTGCAAAACTGGGAAGCTTAAGCTGCTAAAAAAGATGATGCTCAGAGCAGCCTATGCAGTCTGCAATGTTTTGCTGTCTCTTATCTTATTCCCCCTTAACCTGCACATCGTGCTGGACTGCATCTGGAAGTTTCCAGTGTACCTACCCTGTGCTGCTGCTTCCTTTGTCACTTGGACTTTGAAAGGATTTTCTGTGGCAAGCAGATAGCAGAGGATACAGCTGGTAATTGACAAGGGAAGGGAAAGTGGACTTTTTGGAGGGTGGGTGAGTTATGAGCTGTGGAGATATGGTTTATCCCCTCAGTTTGTAATAGGTTGGTCATGCAGAGCCAAGAATGGTGTCTCAGGCTGATACCTACAAAATGTTATTACACAAAGTGGTTGAGTCACAGGCAACACGAGTCCTCAGTGCGGTTTCACTGCCCAGACTGGTCTCTATCCTGGCAAAACTACAGACAGAGCTTATGCAACAGCAGAGCAGATTGTTCTTCCTTGTTCGTATGGACAGGAGGGCAACAGCCCATGCAAAAGCACTCCACTGATACAGCAAGGAACAGAATCAATACAGCTCTCAGCCCAGACCTGGCTCTAACAGGAGAGTGCATGTTGTAGCTGAGAGCTTTATTGAGAGCCTTTTACCCAGGATGCAGGGATGCTTCTTAGAGGCTCGAAATACTACTGCCCAATGTGCAGCCCACGCAGGGTTAGGAGGGACTCGGGGTGCAGCCTCATCCTCTGCCATATTTCACTGTGTCATTATGACAGGCCACTGATGTGAAATAGCCATTGTTGTATCAGCTGACTTAAAGTTAAGAGAGTTAGGGCTGAATAGACAGGGATGCAAAACCTGTAGCACAAGGACATGGGACATGAGCTATTGTATGATTACTCTTATTCCTTTCTCTCTTTCTTGTAATTTTATTCAAAATAAAAGTAAGTTTCATAATATGATCACTGCCAGAAACAATTCTTAGCACAAATTCCTATAGCTGAGTGCTTTACAAAGCACTGTCATCACCATTTACTGGCTAAGGTGCTTGCCCAGAATCACACAATAAATCAGGAAAAGTTATTTAGTTTAGAATTCAGGTCTTTTGAGAATCATTGCACCTCCTAGTTTCTTGCTCAATGTTTTGTTTAATGGTGATGCAGAAGTATTATGGGAAATGTTAATGTGTTTTGGGTGCGTAAACACCATGACTTAAGTCCTGTCTTCATTGATCTGGTTTGGAGCACCCACCACTGAGCACTGATACCAAAGCCACAGATGAGTGCTCTCTGTTACATGCTGCAATGCCAGCAAGCTCAATTTCACTGGGGACTGTTCACTTCCAAGGATTGCTTTCTCTTCCAATTAAATATAATGTAGGTCTGTGAAAGATCTCACCAAGGTCTGGTCCCCTGCATATTGTCAATATCCAGTTCTCCTTGTTACACTGACGTGAAAATTGTGAGCCCGTTCTGTGAGCTGTGTCCACAGTGTTATAATGTGTGTTCTCTGTAGTAAAACCTTCTTGTCTTCTCTGGTCTGTCCAGGGGTTTGGGCCACGGAGCCTTTGGTGAGGTATATGAAGGTCAGGTGACAGGGATCCCCAGCGACCCCACTCCCTTGCAGGTGGCTGTGAAAGTAAGTGACAGTGTATGGGTTATCATGATGGTTTCATGCACCTTTCACCCGAGAGCCCCAATGCATTATAACAATGAAGATGAATGAAGCATTGCTATAAGTACTGAAGGACGTGGCTAGAAATGCTGCTGCTCTGTTGCAACACTTCAATCCATCACAGCAATGGTACAGCTTGTAGCATATGGGCATGTGAGACTACTAAAAGAGGTCTGTAAATAGTAAATAGGCAAAGATTTCCCATAGAGCTATAGTGCAGGAATGAGAACAAAATCCATCCTCTGTCCATCCTCCCCATGCTACACCTGGTTGGTAATCTGTCCAAAGCCTTGTGAGTCAGAGGCCAAAAATTTTCACACGGCCAATAGCTGCTGGCACATACATCAAAGACCCTGCAAGTAGGACATGGCTGGTTTTCCAGGGATCTCACCACACCCTTACAGGATGGATATGCATTGGATGTGAAGCTAAATCCTAAGAGACCCTGGTAGAGTTCTCCAGGCCTTCAGCAGCCTAGCTGGCTTGTTTTCTCCTAGAGGTTACATGGCAGCAGAGTCCTGCTGCTGGTTATAGATCCCAGTCTTGCTGGAAGGTAGGAGCATTGAACTGCAGAGAACTCAGGAACTGTGATCACATTCCTCATCCTCTATACAGCAGAGTCCCATATGTTGAACACTTCCCTGTGCACTCTGGGCTATTTCCTTTGCTGGGAGGAGGATGACAGCGGCGTTGATGGGCCGGGTGTTCTGATATTTACTTTTCAACAGGCTTCACAGTCTAGTTTAGCAGTGATCTAATGGTTATCTTAGAGTGAGGTTTCTTTTAGACAAAGAAGGATTGGTGCAGACAGTGTTAGTGCCAGGTGTTCTACATCTGTAAATTGAAGTAGCTTCTCCTTGCCAACCTGTTCTTTATTTTCCAGACATTGCCAGAAGTGTGTTCAGAGCAAGATGAGCTCGACTTCCTCATGGAAGCTCTCATTATTAGGTGTGTATGAATCACATGGACATCACTTGTGTAGGCTTGTAAAACCCAACAAAGTAAAGAAAAAAAGTTCTTGATAGTGATGTTCTCACAGCACATCTATACAGTAGGTTTAGTACAGAGAGAATAGGCATTACCATCCTTTTCTGTTCTTACAGATGAAGAGGCATCAAATGATTAAAGGCTAAATTTTCAAAAGGATCCACACAGTTTTTCATTACCCAAAGTGAAAAATTTAAAGCCCAGATTTTAGAATTAGTAATAGGATTTTTTGATTCCTCTTAGAGATGAGAACATACCTTAGGAATTTGGATTTGACTTGTCAAAGCCAGCAGATGGCATTGACTTTATGCTGCTGTCATGTCATGTGTCAGTGTCTGAATCCTAGAATCCATGGAACTATTTTCCCATCACAACTGAGAGGTGGAGAAAAGGAAGTATTAGAGACCTTGAGAAACATACCCTACAAGCAGATCCCCATGTCAGTACGTTACTTGGAACAATGCACCCTAGCCCACCTTCTGCCTCTTGGAGGGGGAAATTTAAGAGCAGACTCTTCTCTGTTATCAGACATGTTCTGCTTCCTATGCCCCACAAATCTTGCTGTGGCCCAAAAAGAATGCAGAAAACAGGGAGAGGAAAAGCAGCCAAAAGCCACTGCTTCCCCACTTCTGTCTGTCCCTGCACTATGCAGACACAGGATGCAGAGGTAGTGCCTTAGCTTTATCCAGTTGCCCTACCTTTGAGATTTGTTACTTTCTGGGGGGGGAAAAAAAAAACAAAAACCAAACCCAGAACCAAAACATTCCCTGCAGGAAAAAGGTTTGAATCTTTTCTGCTGTTGTGCTTTTTGGATCGAAGTTGCTCCACAACTGAGTGTCCCTGTCTCCACAGCAAGTTCAACCACCAGAATATCGTGCGGTGTATCGGGGTGAGCTTGCAGGCCCTGCCCCGCTTCATCCTGCTGGAGCTCATGGCTGGGGGAGACCTGAAATCCTTCCTGAGGGAGACACGGCCTAGACCGGTAAGGAAAGAGTAAATTGTATTTTATGTAGAGAGCTGCTGCCACAAGGCAAACACTTAGCTAGAAAAGAGATGATCTATGCAGGTACTACTTCCCAGCATTTTAGATGGTCACAAAATTTCAGTTGCTGTAAGACCACTGTGGAGGCAGAAGCCTGGAACACAGGGAGCACATGCTGCTGGGGCTATGCAGAGCTGCCTCATCCTCGGACTTTGCTAGATAGCATTGCAGATACTCCCAAAAGAAAGACCAAAATCAAAGTCTGAAAAATAGAACCTAAACTCAACTCTTACCTTCCTCTCACCAGCTGGGGGCAGGCTGGGGGGAGTGTTGAGCTAGTAATATTAAAAAATTAAATCCATTCTTTAAACTGCTGATCAGATGCATTTCTGTGGATATCTGTCAGTTCAAATTTGATGTAGGCAAGGAGACAATCCGGCCTGGAGCTGTCGACTTAATAGCGAATACCTTTAGTCCAGAGTTTTAAAGATTTTCCCCACTGAAATAAGCATCAATAGGAAAAGGCAGTCAGCTAGAAATGTGGAAGAAATAAATTATGACTTCTAGAGAGAATTCAGTATTTCAGAAGAATAAAGTTTCTCTGAGTCCCTGGGTCAGAAAGTCACACAGATGGTGCTGAAGTTTAAGACCGGGACTCAGCTTCATACTTTGTCTCCAAGTTCGACGGAGGACAAAATGCAGCATTTTATCAGTACAAGAGAGACACAAATTCACTCCAACAGATATCAATAAGATTCTTCCTTGCGGCATCTGGAAACAGATCAACTTTTTATTTTTTTCCATGCAGCATGGTTTTCAGACATATAAAATGGTCTGTGAGACTCAGAAGCACTACAGTCTTGAATAGGTTGCAGTAAAGAGGCTCCTTCCTGGAAAACAAGGTTAAACACCCAGAAAGGAAAGTCTGAAATCTGAGCAGGCAGCCTTTATAAATACAGGTTGTTTTTCTGAGAGAGATAAGAGATGCTCATACAAATGGGCTGAACTTGGTGGTAGGTGAATGGGGAAGTTCATGTTTTGCAACATGGGCTCCACTCTCACCCAGTGCAGTGTAAAATGGCACAGGTGAGATATGCTGCCAGGTAAGTGCTTTGTTCAAAACTGCCAGGCCAGGCTGTGCTAGATGTGGGAAGGGGCAGGTGAAACAGGATGGGGTTTGGCTCCTTAAATTAGAAAAGCCAGCTCAGTGATGGTACAGATCTTGTGAGGAACTACCAAGTACACTAGTCCTGCACAGCAGGAATTTTTGCCTACTTGGAGTAAAATGAGCCAGCTGCTTTTGTAGATGAAAAGCCCTTAATCTTGACAGGATGCAGTCATGGGAGCCTTCTGATCTGAGGAGTTTTTTTCCGTTTGGACCTACCCTAGTCATGAGTTCTTCCATGCCAGGTCTTCTGTTCCTGTCAGCAGTAGCTCTGCGCAACCCCTGTGAAAGCCCATGTCAGAAGAGGCTGATGGTTCACTCCATTGCTTCCTTAGTATTTCTCTTTCTGTCTTCACAGTCGCTCCTTCTATTCCTCTTCTTTCCTTGTCTTTCCTGACCTGTTTGAGGTTATCTGAGACTGATTATAACTACCACCATGCACAGGGCCTGTTCCCATCAGCTTGAAGATTTTCCCTGTTTCTACATTTAACTTGCTCCCAGGAGTGAAGCACTCCTTGGATTGATGTCTCTGTTTTCTGCTCGGTCCCATGTCTTTCACACTTTGGGAAAGCTGAGCTTTAAATGCAGATGGGTAGTTGCAAGCTGGAACTGATTCAGAAAAGCAAGTTTCCATTCCCTCTTTCACAGCTGAGTGAACGTGGACAGCCTGACTCTGTGCAGACACAGATCCACGCAACTTTGCTCCATTCTAATACCTTCTTTCCCCTTGCCTTGCCCTGCTTCTGCAAACATCCCATGTGGTGTCTGCCTGGCAAGAATGACAGGGTAATTCATTATCTGGCTGCTGGGGCAGCTTCTGAGGGGCCGATGGCACCTGTGAGTGCTGAGAAATCAGCCTCTGGTGTGTTTCTGACTGCTGGCTTACAAACTACGAGGCAAGGAGACTATGACCGATGAGAGATGAAACGTGTGCAGGGCACTGTGCTCTGTGAAGTATGGGATCTGGCCCTGGAAGTGGATTTACCCTCTGCGTACACTTGAGGTGTGACAGAGTCTCTGTACATAAGGCCTGTGGCTCAGTGCTACTGGATGTGTCTTTGCACTGCTCTTAATGAACCCTGAGCTGCTTTGTTCCTCCTATTGCTCACTCAGGGAAGACAGGCAGAAGGTAGGCATAGCAGGCTGGATGTCTAGCTTTTCAGGCCACTGAAAGGAAGGGAACAACAAGGGACAGTGCAGAGCAAAGAGGCTTTGAGGAGCTTTGCTTCCAAAAGGAATTAATTGAACACACAAGCCCTATCTGACTGACTGGGTAGCAGAGGTGCACTGCTTACTCTGCAGTACGCAGCATATGAATTACTGCCTTTCCCCTTACTTTCTTTCCCCTTTTGTCTTTTCCAGCTAATTTCTTTTACTACCTTATCTTTCCCACCTACTTTTGCTCTCAGCCTAATTACAAAAAAGAGATTTACATGTTCAGTCTCTACCTTCGTCCCCCAGTTGCTCTTTGCGCTGCCTTGCCAGTAACATCAAATTCATTAGCTAGTTTTGGATAGACTTAATGGAGGTGCAAAAGACACTAACTTGGCATTAATTCCAAGGCTTATGGAAAAAGAAAGCACCACGCTAGAGACCACCAGTTGCCACTGGCCAGATATGACATGTGTGACTTGGAGCAAGACACATGCAGCATGCTGCCATGCACTTAGCCACTGAAAAGCAGGAAAAGGAGAAGAGGGAATGGTGAAGGAGAAAGCGAATGAAGCGAAGCGGGGACTTAAGGCATTGCAAGTGACATGAAATGGAAAGCTAAAGCAACTGCAGAAGGTATCAGAACACGGAATGCAACTTAATGAGAGATGGAGATGCTGCCAGCACTGTTGCATGTTGTTCATCTGTGTTCTTCATGTAAACAATGCCATGTCAGTTCAGCCAACGTGTAATGATTTTTCTGGACTCTAAGCAAGAATGATCATATCTCCGTCCAACATTACTGATAAAATACCAGTGATTCTTGTGGATTCTGCCAATTTATGCCAGCTAGGTCCACTCCATAAGGTTCAGATTCATAATTCCCCATGAGTCCGTGGTTTACAGCCCTGAAGGATTTCTCAGTTCCATTTCTAACAGAGTTTCACATCTATTACAGGATTACCTCTTCCCTCTCATCTGCAGAGAGGCAACCTGGTAGATTCAGAGACGCCTGGAATCCGAGCCTTTGCTCAGTGTGAGCATTGCAGAATTGTCCATTCTGGGAGGTTCAGTGCTGATCTTTCTCACACACAGCACAGCAATCAAAGCACAGCTCTGGGAGAGAAATCGTATACGGATAAATGATTCCCCTCCTTTGTGCTGTGCAGCCTGTTGCACAGAGCAGTGATTACACTGAACAATACACAGAATTTCATTCACCTTTAGCAAGATTCAGCCTCACCTGGGAGGTGTCACACCAGTGCTTCCAGCATGCCCACTGCCCTGAGCAGCAGAGCATTGCAGCTGGCATCATCCATTCATCTGGGGAGCAAAAGCTGTAAAGCGAATCCATTGGTGTGTCTCGAGGCTGCCCCCTTGCAAAATGAATCCCAAACCTCCATTTTTCAAACAAATTACATGGCTAAATTGTCCTTGGCTGGGCAGTCGCATCTGTTTTAAGATTGTATTTAGCCAAATAAAAGGTGGAAGGAATTCATCCAAGAAGGGAAAGGAAAGCAAAAAAAAAAAAAAGGAGAAAGAGAAAAAAGCTATGCAGTTCAAATCAGCTTGTGGCTTCAGTGTACTGACTGCTTTGCAGTATAGCTTGAGTCTGAAATTGATTGTAAAGTAAAGAATTGGGCTTTTTACTCAGTTTTCACTTCAGGTTTCTGACCCTTGCTCAGAAAAGCAGGGAATGGGTAGATTGAGATATTAATTTCCCCTTGGTTATGCCCTGCAAGGGAAAAAGAAGACATGTGCATTCTCTCTTACTGTAGCCATCTTGTGTAGCTGGTGAGTCACTTTAACTCACAGAGGTAAAAGATTATTCCCCCTTCCCCACAAAATGGCAGGGAAAGAGCTGCTTTATGTTTGCAGCAAATAGTTATCCTGTAAAGAGGAAGGTTTAAGGGGAGATGCAGTCCAGTGTTTTAAAGAATCAGTTACGTATATACATGCAATGAACTATACTGTGTAAATAATAAAATATAGGCAGGTGGTACAAGATCGCATTTTGGTTTATGGCCTTACATTGAACAAAACAGTCTTTGTTCACACAGAAATGCAGCATTCTTCAATTATTTCATTAGTCAAGTATTGAGGCCAGGTTTTTTCTAATATCTTCAGAGAACATTAGGATTTTTTTTTAGTTTTACCACCCAATGACCACTGTTCAACTACTGGCTGCTGCAGAGCCTGGACTTATTTCCAGTCCCAGTTTGCAGTGGTTTAGATCAGGTGGGACAGTCAGCACAGCACATCCATCTGGAGACACGTTTCATTACAACAGACGGGTCGGAGAGCCAGCATTCCCCGTCACTGGAGAAGCTGTGCTGGTTTGTGCCCTGGTGTGAGAGCCCCAAGGGCAGGTGTGCCTTTTGGGGACTGGGCAGCATGGTTGATGTCATAAGAGAGAGGGAAGGAGTGTGATAAGCTTGTTTGGTCCAATAACTAAGGTTGATAAACACTTAGCTATCAAATGGTTGTTGTGGCATGAGCAGTCACTGCCACCCAGTTGTTTCTCATCACCTCTCTGGCAGCAGCACTTTCCTCCTCCCCCACAGGACTGGCTACAGGGATCACTAAATCTCACCACAGGCATCACTGATTCTCACCTCAGGGCAGCAGCTGATGGTTTGGCTTCAGGAGCTGAGAAGCACTGGTACAAATCCTGCCCTTTCCACTAAAGCATCTGGCTCCTCCTGGCAAGGGCTGTGGACTACATCAGAGGGGCAGGAACAAGGAGTTGGCAGCCTTAGTCTTCCATAGCCATTGGCTACAGAAAACTGTGTCAGTGCTCTAAGGGGCAAGATAAAACCTACACAGATGTGGAGGAGGGAAAGAGCAAATGTGACTCATGCCATTATACAAAATGTCATTCTCATGGTTCAAGGTGACTTTACAGAGGAGCTGGCAATAATACAAAGAAACTCAGTGAAGAACAGTTCAGGCTATAGATCTCAAAAATCGTGCTGAAAATTCAGAACAATCTGCCACGAGAACTAGGGGAAATTCTTACAGGGGCATCCCAGTGGAGCTGGAAAGTCCGATCCAGCTGATGCTGTCTGTTCCGATACTGTCTCTGGGATCTGTATGACATTGTGTCTACACATCCTTTCCATAGTCCATGGGTATGAACTCTCTGTTGTGCATTTTCCCAATCCCTTTGTTATTAACATCAGAGGTACATCACTTGCCAGAGAGCTCCCAGCGCTGTATCAGCGACAACTCACACCATGTCCCTGCTTTTAACCCATGTGTGTCCCTTGTCTTTTGGTAGAATCAGCCCTCCTCCCTTTCCATGCTGGACTTGCTCCACGTGGCCCATGACATTGCGTGTGGGTGTCAGTACCTGGAGGAGAACCACTTCATTCACAGGTAGGTGAGCACAGCCTGGGCAGGACTTGCAGACAGGCCAGCACGAGCTCGTACTGCCCTGCTCCGTATGTTTATGTCCTGCTGCACTCTAGTGGCTGGATACCCTTAAAAAAAGTAGACAAAATCAGAATCATAGAAGCAATAAAGAGAGGAGCTGCTATAAATCAGGCTGGCAAAGGTCTGTAGTTTTGCCAAAGATCCTGAGCCCTGTCTCAGGGCCTGCACTTGTGCAGCCTATTTGGCTACTCTGCAAACGGACACAGTCTTGTGACAGAAGTCTTTAAAGCTCTTCCTGTCATTAATTTTATTTAGTGCCTGTCTGCTCATTTTGGAAGCCTTTTCTTCTTCCTCTTGAAGAACACCTGTACAAGCACACCCAGAAGGGCAACATCTGGTGACCATTGCTACTGCAAAACAGGGTGTTTGGCAAGCATCTAAAATCCTGCCTGTCGAGTAGAGATGAGTAGAGAGATGGCAGTTCACAGTTCTAAGAGATGCCCACAAGTTGTGCCATTGTGTTATTCAGACCTCAAGGTTTACCCCAGCCCAGCAGAGGTGGAGCTTAAAGCTTTACCTGCATACACAGATTCAGGCCCACAGCTTCAGTATTCAGAGCCACACCTGCACATTGTTCTACCTGTCTCTGACAGTACAACAGCCTTTTGACAACACTTGAACAAGCACAGTAGGAACAGATCAGTGGATCATTCCCTAGACAGCTTGATGTTGGGACTAGTACATTGCTGAAATCAGCTCCTCTTCATGCACTCCTTAGAGACTTAAAATAGCTCCCAGGGTGAAGGGAGGCTCACAGGAGGCCCACCCTTTCAACTGGAAGATGTTATGTGAAGTTTAAAGAGAAAATGTTAAAGAACAAAACTGTTCCTGCTGTGGGGATAGATTGGAATTGGAGACATTGCAGTTATCCATAAACACTGACTTTTCTGGCTGTTCTCGGTTCTCTGTAGCTCAGGAAAATAGGTACTATTTTGGGGGGGGGGTTTTGACTTGCTAAACTGTCTAAAGATTAACTGGTTCTTTTCCTTCTGCTTCTTTTCTTCCCTTTCCTTTTAGGGATATTGCTGCCAGGAATTGCCTCCTTACCTGTCGAGGGCCTGGGAGAGTGGCTAAGATTGGAGACTTTGGAATGGCCCGGGATATATACAGGTAGCACAGCCAAGCCCAGGGTACCCGCAAGTGGAAGCTCACTGAAATGAGGGAGGAGCAGTGTTTGTGTGGGCTCTTGTGCTGCTCCATGTAACCCTGGTGAGGCAGGAGTGGAGAGGAGTAGTGAATCCTAGCTGGTGCCTTTCTGGTGTTTGCCTTAAACTGTTCTGAAGACTTTTCCCACTCCTAACAGATTTCTCCTGGGCAGTGAAGTCTAATGGTCATGGAAGGTGCTTTTCCTCCCTCTTAGACTTTGTCCTCAGTTTCCTTTCTTTATGTTCTCCACACTGAATGGCATTGATGTGCTCTTTTGTTTTGTGATCCCAAATCATTCTGAGTTTAATCTCCTGCCTTGATGCTAGCCCTGCACCCTTGGTTTGATGTCATCAGTAAATCTCCTCAGTTTACTGCAGCTAAAGGAGGAAGGTGCAGAAGACGGTCAGGAAAATGTAATCACTCAAACTGGAATTCAGCCAGGACATGGGGTGAACTACCTCTGCTCTTGCAAGAAGTGCCAGAAAATCTTTAATGACCATAAGCAGTCAGGGCTGCAGTTTGATGTCTCATCTTCCATAGAGCACCTCTAGAAGTGCAGCTCCATATCCTGCTGTGCTGAGGAATTGATTTGCCCTGACTCGGAAGAAGAAATGCCTTGTGCTCAGTCACCCGCACTGTTTATTCCAGTGCCTTGCCTTCTTTTTTCCTGTTTGGGAATTCTTCTGTGCAATTACCAAGCTGGGCTTGGCTCTGCTTAGTTTGAGATCTGACAGTATCACAGCCTGAGGTGAAGCAAACAGTGCGCTACCTTCAAAAACCCAAGTGCATCAGAGCTGCTTGGGTTTTTTCCCTCCACAAAGAGCCCCCACACTGCCTCACTGTCAGATGGGGCTCTGCTGGGACAAAGTAGCATCTGTCACCCTCACACAATCAGCAGAACCAACTGCCAAGATGAACACTTTGGTGCTGAGCTTTCAAAGGTGCCTTTGAAGTCTGCATGTGTTTCTTTGTCCAGGAATATCCTTTGGATGCTCGGGCTGTGCAGTTATGATCAGTGATACCAGCTTGCATGAGCAGCCTCCTGCAACTGCCAGAATGGGATTTGGGGCTTGCAGGTTTTATTTTAAATGACAGTGACTCTAAAGGACTGTTGTGATTCCTGTCTCAGGAACATTTTTGTGCTACTGTCCCAGCTCTAATGGCATCCTCCTCGACAAGCTCCTTGTTATTACAAAGGGGTTGGATTTTACTCGCAGTGCTTTAGATTGGGTATATATGGGATAGGTTTGGTTTATTTTTGGTGGGGCTGCTCAAGATGACCATGTGTGAGATGAGGTGAGATGATCTTGCTGTGGTTGAAAAGGGCAGGAGGAGGCTCTGCCAGCAGCAGTTACTGTGTTAGTAATTCCCTAGGAGGATGAGGATAACTGGTTCACCAGATCAGGCATGAAGTTATGTAGATTAAACAGCATTTCCATGGTTTGCTCTTTTCCATGAGAAAGTTACTTTCATGAGAAGAAACAGGTCATTTCAGCACTTAGATTGTTCCACCTAAATTAGTCTCTCCTCTGGCTCATAATTTTAATATTTGTAATTATAAAAACCCCATGTTAATGGCATTTTCTGAATTCTTGGCTGACTCTTTTGTTTTGTTTGTTCTTTGCAGAGCCAGCTACTATCGTAAGGGTGGGTGTGCAATGTTGCCTGTCAAATGGATGCCTCCTGAGGCTTTCATGGAAGGGATATTTACATCAAAAACAGACACATGGTGCGCTTCCTTTCCTCCTCCGTCCGGTCTGTCTGTGTTGTAACCCCTTGTCATGGTTTGACCCTGGCCCAATGCCAGGCACCCACGAGAGTCGCTCACTCACCCTCCCCTACCACAGATGGGCAAAAGGAGGGAAAAGAGGAAAGGGTTAACGGAGGCTTCATGGGTGAGATAAGGAGAACGGGAGAAATATTTCAAGGGCAAAACAGGCTCAACCTTAGTTGCCAAGTAAAACTAACAGAATCAGAGGAGGGTAATGACAAGTAAAATAAGCCCTTAAAACACCTTCCCACCATTCCAGGCCCTCCCTCCTTCCCACTGACAACACAGGGGGTTTTGGTCAGTCCATCACCAAGATTTTCTTCCGCTGCTCCGGGAGAAGAGTCCTTCCCTGTGAAGCCGTGGGGTCCCTCCCATGGGAGACAGTTCTCCATGAACTTCCCAGCGTGGGTCCACTCTCACGAGCAGCAGCCAAACCGCCCCTGCTGCAGGGTGAGTCCCTCAGGCACACAGTCCTCCCAAAACTGCTGTGCCGTGGGTCTCTCCCCACGGGGTGCAGTCCTCCAAGCACAGGCTGCTCCAGCCTGGAAGCAGGGCCCTCTCTCTCCACCGGGTCTCCCACTGGATCACAGCCTCCTCCAGGCATCCACCCACTCTGGCGTGGGCACCTCCCCCACGGGCTGCGGGTGGATCTCTGCATTCCCCGTGGATCTCCATGGGCTGCAGGGGCACAGCTGCTTCACCATGGTCTGCACCACAGCCTGCACAGGAATCTCGGCTCTAGCACCTGGAGCACCTCCTCCCCATCCTTCTCCAGTGACCTTGGTGTCACCATGTTGTTTTCCCTCACACGTCTCACCTCTCCTCTTCTCTCTTAGAATACAAAACCTTGTGACTTTGTTTGGATTTTCTTCTTAACTATGTCATCACAGAGGCGTTACCAGCCTCTCTCATTGGCCCAGTTCTGGCCAGCAGCATGTCCACCTTCAGAGCCATCAGGGATTGGCTCTGCTGGATATGGTGGGAAGCTTCCAGCAGCTTCCTCACAGGAGCCGTCTTTGTGGCCCCCCTGCTACCCAAAACCAGGCTGTGCCAAACTAATGCACCCCTTTTGTAAACTGTGAATATTTTGTAAAAAACACATGTTCTTGTTCACTTCTCACATACTCAAAAGACAAGCTGGGTCTTTCAGAGCCAGTAGTGGTACCGGAGATAAGGGAACAGAAAGGTCAGACCTGTGCAGAGGTGGGTGCTGCAGGGCAGGTGAGTGGGCAGGGAAACAAGATCAAAGCAGATGCAGGTGCTGCTCCAGGGAGGAAAGCATTGGTCCCACACTGAGGAAAGCAGCACGGGAGGCTGCAGGCAGGATCTGTCCTGCCAGTCAGGGAGAAGGGTGTCATACATGGTGGGTTTTGCCTTTCTCCTGGCCTGGAGCAGCACTGGGAGCTCCTGAGTGGCCAGAGGTGGGGAGGGAAATCGGGTGAGCAGGAGGGAAGAGCTCAGGGCATGTGTGGGGAAGGGGCTGGTGGCCAAGACACAGTTCCTGAGCAAGCCTCAGCAGAGGGGTGAGGTCCACACTCTTGTACAGCTGATCTCTGCCTGTCTCAGCACCAAGCAGAGGAGTTTCCCATTGCTGCACATCTCTCTCTACTGTTTTAACCAACAAGGTTGTGGTTTCCAAGCCGCTGACAAGGTGAATTCTTTGGAGGGGGTCCTGTCCCAACCATTGTCCCCAGGGCTTTGCAGGCCGCAGCACGCAGGCCCAGGGCTGTGTTTGCTAGAGAGTGTTTTTATTGTATCCTGAGTATTGTACAAGTGGGGCTTGTGGGCCTCAGAGCATCCGTGGGGATTCACTAGCATGATATTTCATGCAGGGTAGCTTTTCCAGAGGAAAGGTTTGCCATAACTCCTGTCTCCAGCAGTGGTCAGTGTCTCAGAAAAGGATAACCTCACTTTCACTTTTGTTACCTCCAGTTGAGCAGTGCAGAGAAAAAAGGGCAAAGCAGCCATATTTACCTACCCACACCATAGGCTTCACTCACTTAACAGTCAACTACTGGTATTTGTTAAAAGTTTCAAAGTTCACTGTTACAACTGTGTAGCTTATTTACATCTTAATCCTACAGTAGGATTTCCACCGGCTGCTTGATCAAAGGTTGCAAAGAGCAATGCTGATGGTACTGGACCTAAGGGCATTGCCCACTGCTGATGGTCATTCTAGTATCCCTCACTTTATTTTCCTTTGCTTCTCTACTCAGGTCCTTTGGCGTATTGCTGTGGGAGATATTCTCTTTGGGATACATGCCCTACCCCAGCAAAAGCAACCAGGAGGTTCTGGAGTTTGTCACCAATGGAGGAAGGATGGATCCACCTAAAAACTGCCCTGGCCCTGTGTACGAGATTTTAACTTTGATATATTCATGCAACTAAGTTTCTGTTTTAAATGCTTTTTCTCTAGTAAAAAGTTAATAACTTTTAATAATTGTGGCTAATATGCCTTAATAAACTTCAGTGCCAGTGATTTCTCTAATATTTAATTTTTCTGTTGTTTTGGAGAATAATTCAGGGCCCTTTTGAGAAGTCCTGGCCACTGCTTGTTTGGTCAAAGATGACACAATTTTTCTTTATCTTAGGTTTTCTGTGAAACTTTAATGCCTAAGACTGTTCACAGGCAGGGAAAACTGGGCTCCTTTATCTGTAGCCCTGCTACCTTTAGTGTATTGTCCAAGGGATTTCAGGTGGATGAGTTATCTCTCTGAAAGACTGTGGATGTCACTCCACTGATGGTCTCATTCCAGTGGTTACCAGTGCATCAGTTGTCCGACTCCAGGGAAGGCAGAGAACTCTCACTTGTTAGAAGCAAGAGTGGTGATGAAAGTTTATGATTCCTAAGCTGCCATGAGTAGCTGTCACATCCCATGGGATCTGCTGTTCATTAACATCTCCTGTTCTGCCCTTCCAGCTACCGCATTATGACCCAGTGTTGGCAGCACCAGCCTGAAGACCGGCCAAACTTTGCCATAATCCTGGAGAGGATTGAGTACTGCACTCAGGTATCCGTGCTCGTTTGCCTCGGATGAGAGGGGTGGAGAGGGTTCTTCTTGAGGAGCTGTGTCTACATGCCAGGGCATGAGATGAAGAGGCAGCACTGCAATGCTGCAGTCAGCAGTCCAGGGAGACCGATGTCAGCCTGGGACCCTTGGCTGGGATAGTCACCTTGTCAGATGCTTGATCCTTCTTGTCTTTCGCTGCTGAAAGGCACAGGCTAACACAGGCTTACACAGCTTTACAAAGAGCACACCTGTCGCTCTGCTTCTGCTTATAAAGGCACAGATTCCAACAAGCAAAAGAGCAAAAAGACAGGCCAGCACCTGCACTGCTTTCATGTGCCTCATCCCAGTGTTTACCCTTAAGGCACAGTCAGTACTGAACAGAAATGGTCCCAACTCAGAGCACCCTTTGCAGGTGGTTTCAGCAGCTGTTGTCAATTTTTTGAATCTGACAGCACTGGAGAAGGTGGAAATGGCCAGGCTAAAGGAGTGGTGATTCTTAGGCTGGGCAACAGGGAAAAAATGCAGCTGGCTTTCCAGGCCAAAATCTGATTTACTTATTTTTTATCACCAGTTTAGCTTGTGAGGAATAGAGCAGTTTGGAAAATGTTCTCCTGCCTCCATCAATGCAGGCTCCTTGTATGATCTCACTGCGGTCCGCCCCAGTCAGTTTGCTTTCCCTTGCTGTTTGGGAAGCTTGATCTGTTTTTTATGTGTGTTAGGATCCGGGGATTGGGAGGTATTTTTTCTGCTATCTGTAGCTTGCCATGGCATATAGCAATAAGTAAAGGTTGCCAGGATCGTCGCATTTTCTCTCAGTTTAATTTTCAAAACTGCTTAAGTAGCTCAGAACCTCAGTCCCTATGGACTTCAGTATTGTCTTCTCTCTGCATTCCCATTCCTCCCTTGTTGTGTGGAGGCAATACTTTCATGGCTCCAACTTTCTCAATATTATCTGAGAGTGTTATGAACTCTGAGATTATATAGATTCCAAAAAGCATTCCCACAGGAAATTTCACTGGACATAAAAAATGCCTTTGATTGGTTTTGTGCCTCTCCTGTTCTGTGGTGAGTTTAAGGGTTACTTTTTTTTTAAGAGTTGGATTTTAAGGATATCCCATTGCATCTCACACCTAAACTGCACTTTGTCTGCATCCCCCCTTCATGGAATGTGGGCTCTGGGTGGTTGAATGTGTTGAGATCACAGTCATGCTAGATGTGTCCTTCCATGTGTGATGGCTGCAGACTTTGAGAAACTCCCCTTGTTCCCTCCGGCAGGATCCTGATGTCATCAACACCGCCTTGCCGGTAGAATACGGACCATCGGCTGAGGAGGAGGAGAAGGTGGCGATGCGCCCCGACGATCCAGAAGGAATTCCTCCTCTCTTAGTGTCAACGCACCAAGACAGAAAGGATGACAAGCAAACCCTGCCATCTCCACCACCCCTGCCATCAGCCATCACCGCTGGAAAATCTCTAGGGAAAGTGGGAGCCTTGGAACATCCAGGGCCAGGGAAGGTGCAGTCAGCCACAGGGGGGGGACACATCAACATGGCCTATGCCCAGTCCAACCCCCCTTCCGAGCTGCACAAAAGCCGGGGCTCCAGAAACAAGCCCACCAACCTCTGGAATCCCACCTATGGTTCCTGGTTTGCAGAGAAGCAGGCCAGCAAAAACAGTTCTCTGCTGGAGAAGGAGAGGTCCGAGAGGGAGAATTTGGGACAGGAAGGAAACTGTACTGTGGGGCCCAACATTGTGACTGGCAGGCTGCCAGGCTCCTCCCTGCTCCTAGAGCCATCTTCCCTAACCGCAAGTGTTAAAGAAGTGCCTCTCTTTAGGCTCCGCCACTTCCCCTGTGGGAATGTCAACTATGGATACCAACAGCAGGGCTTACCCTTGGAAAACTCCACACCACCTTGCGCTAGCAGTTACGAGGACCCTGTCCTTAGAAACAAGAGCCACATAACCCAACAGGGGCCCTGAGAGCCCTCAACCCTCTCTTGGCTTTTCCCCCTGTGGCCCCTGAGCCTTGAAGAGATGTTACCCAACACACCGCGAGCAAGGGATCTGACAGCATCACCTCCTATTTTGTGCAAACTTGCTCCAAAAGTGCCACCCTTGACACTGTAACTTCTACTGTAACTTCTACTAACCCGAGAGGCTTCAAACCACCGGAGCCCCAGTAGAGTCAAAGGAACAAGGGGGAGGGAGGATGCAGGGAACTGTTGTTAACTGCAAGGCCCAGCTGCTGTTGCATCAACTCATCCGCATGGTTGTCGTCATGCCCTTCCTGTGAGCTTTTCCCAGTTGTGCGTCCTCTGCTTGCGTGTCAAGCCGCAGCTCACTGCCATGAGTGTTTCATGTCTGGGCTTTTCCGTGCCAAACTTGTCGTTGCTGTGGAAGACTTGGAGGTCTCCTGCTGCTGGCAGAGCTTGTAGTGGGTTTGGGAAGAGCGTCGTCTATCCAAACCAAAAAAATACGACAGCGCTGAATGGTGATGCGATGGCACATTCTCAAGTCTTGTTCCAGCTGCAATCCAGTCTTCAAAAGTCCTTGAATGCACAGTGTTACGGGGGTGCTGGCAGGGCAGTGGAAAGACCCTGGTCACACTGCATCACTTGAAGGGGAGAGGAGAGGAAGCAGAGGACGGGTGTAGATGCTATGAGGCATTCGGGGGGCAGGCATTGTTTGGCTGGGGTTTTCTTTGGTTTGTTTTTTTTACCTACGCTTAAGAACCAGAACCGAGTAAAGCCGTTTAAAATTCCTTCTGTCCTACAAAAGTAGGAATGCCCTTCATCAGGAACTTCTGAGTGCCAAGTGGAATCAAGGTGAAGCTTTAGAGGACCATGGTCATGAGAGAGACATTCACCATGCCCTGAAAATGGACAGACACCTGCATACCTCAAAGGTTTGAAATAGCCTTTGACATACCCTGTACGAACAACACCATAAAGGCAGAAGACTACATCGTGCCACCATCTGGAAGCCAGATACTGTCTGTATTTGAAGGGTTTAGAGCCCTTGTTCCTTCAACAAAATATGTGTATGATAGTGGTTTAAGGACCAACACTCCATTGACTCACTTTGTACACCCTGTGCATGAAAAATATTCCAGTTAAGTGTATTGTCAAAACATAGATGTAGGAAATAATTCATGTGTAAAGATGTGCATTAGTAACTTTAGGGTTGGGAGGAGCTGTTTTAGCATGAACGCTATCCAAAAAAGGGGTGCTTATTTCCATAGAAATGGGAGTACTGGAGCATCAGCAAAGGAGTGGAAAGGTGTTCTTCAGTCTGAGACTCTTCGTTTCAGTGAAGTGACCCTGAGTCTGGCCCTGGATCCAAATGCTGAGGTAAGCTTCCTGTCTACGTAAGGGAACAAACCAGAATCCCTGCATGCGTACTCCTAAACTTTGGGATGTGCAGATTGAAATCGGAGGGCTTGGCTTGGGCCACCCCCCTTGTAAAGAACACACTGCGGGGGGACCAGTAGTATGCTCTCCTAATCTGCCCTTTTGGTGTCTCTGATACACAGAATTAAGTTCTTTTTTACGACCAAAGCCAAAAGCAGGTGTGGCGGCTGGTTAACAGGCTGTGCTCATGTGTTGGGAAGCTTGGGTCAGGGGCTGCTCTGAATTTCATGTTCATCTGCCAGAGATCCATCCCGCTGCTGCTCCATGGGTTAGGGGGGATAACAGGGATTACACTTACAGGCTTCTTTAGGTTGAGCTAAGAGGGTATTTGTCATCTCCAAGGTTATTAAGCTTGCAGCTCTTGCTGTGAAATAGCCACTGGGGAGGGATTCTGTCTAGCTTAGGACTGTGTGAGTGTCACACCAGTCTCTCTCTAGCTCAGTAAACTCAGTGGGGTAGTTTCTCAGGAAAGCTGATTAATTCAGGAGGCAAGCAGTATCTGAACAATTTATTACACTAGTACATTATTCACATATAATAGCAATTTTCATTCAAGTATTTCAGCTTTCTCATTTTCAAAAGAGCTAAAGCTCCTCATTGTTTTCTTTAGCTTTCCTTTGCAAAGGAGTACAGTCTGAGTTTTTGCTGCCTTACAAAGTTACTGAGGACAGAAGCTGACCTGTTTACTGATGAGTGTTTTCAAAAGAATGCACAAGAACAAAAAGTTGCTAAGTTAATGATCTTTGACTAGCTGAAATTATTAATTCTTGGATCTGGGGCAGCAGGTTCGATGCTGCACAAATGCAGATAAGCTGCCAGGTTATGATGGTAAATGTGGCATTTCTAAAGAAACTTAAAAAGCACAAGCAAGGGATGATTTTAAGTCTGTAGGTGTGAAAGGCAGGCTCTCCCAGCCATGATGAGAGTGTGCTTACTGCTCTGGGCTTGTGCTGTGCAGTTATTTCATCACAGAATTTCTACTAAAATACTCTTACAGAATGGGAGTTGTAAAACAATGAAGGAGCTAAACACATTCCTGCTTCTTACCTATGGAATATGTCAAGAAATAATTCTGATCAAGGGAAATGGTGAATTACTACTGAAATTCTCCAGTCTGCTAAGTACAGTGCATTGAGACAAATACTGTTCAGCACTGGCAGTTGTTTTTAAGTAAGCTTCCCTCTAGTGCCTCCAGTGCAAAATGCTTTGATATGGGTTCTTAAATGGTTTGGATTTTTTTGGTTGGTTGGGTTTTTGGGTTTGTTCGTATCATTGGATTTTTTTTAATCTCTCCCTTCTAACTCTTGGAATTCAGAAATGCAGTTTGGGCTTATTTTTAGTGGTAAAACCACACCATCTCTGAGCTCTTCCACAGCAAGCATTTTGTTTGGTACCCCTGTGTGCTGTCCAAGCACAGTACCCCAGGTTGCAAAAATTGTTCTGTAAATATTGGTGCTAATCAAATCTTCTCACTTAGAAACAAGGGCTGGAGCATTTGCCCATCCTCTTTCTTAGAAAACAAAGACTACCATTAATTGCTTGTACCAAAGGGTGCTCTGTTACTTGTGTGCAGGCTGCAGTTGCCGTGAGCATTCTGTCCAGTCATGAACCAGAAACTTTTAATTTCTGTGTCTGGGATGATTCACCTGTTCAGTACTCAGAGCTGCAGGGACCAGAAGGGATTTATGTCACCATGGGCTCACCAGACCAAACCACTCTGTAAATCCCAAATTCCTCTATCAAACCCCTCCATGCCTGGAGAAAAACAAATTCCAGTTATTTTAACCCTCTTACCCATTTTTGTCCATGACTTATGTTTTAAATTATAGTTTATTGACACACTGTATGTTTTTTAAGAAATTTTTTAAAAACTCTTTTTAAGATTGTTTACCTTCTTTGTTGGTAATAATGATGTTCTGATTTATGTCTTCCTCATTCTACAGTGGAAAAGCAGGAAGCAGTATGATCTACAGGATGTAAAGCGCAACTGGGAAAAACCCTGTGCTGCCCCTCTTATGCTCTGAAAATGGCTTATTTCCATGTGGGCGTTACCCGGTTTCCTATAGAAGACAAGTAGTTTCTGATTCCACGAGCTGCTGGAGGTAAACTAGGTTCGGATGTCTGTCTCTCTACCGTTCCAGCTGTCCCGTCATCTTCCCTTTTTGCCACCGGACCTTGTTTCTCCACCACGTGCCTGGGAATGAAGCGAGGGCAGGAGCGTGGGTGGTTCTGCTTCCCCGAGGCGCAGAGAGGGAGCGGGGTGGGAGAGAGGCCGGGCCACAGCGGGATGAGGCACGGGGATCAGGGCTGGGGAACCCCCGGGGTGGGGAGCCCCAGGGCTGGGGAGCCCCAGGGCTGCGTTACTTGGGCCGAGTCGGCCTGGCCTGCGGTGTGGGGTCCCTGCCCAGGCTCCGCGGGAGCAGCCGCAGCACGGCACAGGAGGGAGGGCTGGAACAGGGAAGGACGGGCGCCGCTTGGCACGTCTGCTCCTGGTACTGCGCCTGGCTTCTGGGGGATGAGAACCTTGACATGGGAATAGCATAAAACAGCCTTCCACAGCAGCACACTGTTCGTCTGTCCCAGAGCTAAACCCATCACAGGGAAACGTCCCGAGTGTCCGCATCTGGCTTCTTTTAGTACCGAGCTTCATTAGAGGAGTGTCTGTCTCATGTACAGCCGTTTATGCAACATTGTTTATAAAGGAAGGGCCTGTGCACTTCAGGGATACTATGGAGAAAAATACTAATATATGGTCATTGAGTATTTTGTATTGAATAGTGTATTTGTATTGTAAACAAGTGTAGTGAACCACAAGGCATGAAGACAAATAAAGTGACAGTAGCTGGCTTTCGCCGTGTCGGGCTGTGCAATGATTGGATCAACGTCAGAGGGAGGTCTCTGTTCATCCATTTTTACTTGGCAAAGTTGGAGTTTTACTTGCCAAGTTTCCTTGGCAAAGGAGCAGGTCTGGTGGTACCCCGAGCCACCTTTTGGGGTCACAGCAGCTGTTCCAGACTTCTTTGCATTGCAAATGTTATACACCAAGTTTCCTACAGGGAAAGGTGCCATTCCTTCTGTCACAAACCACCAAGGTTGGCTTTTACCCACAGCAAACTGGCCAGTACAAAAAGAGAACAAAGGATAGGGTTGAAGAGAGCATTTCGGTGTTTTCCTAAATGTATATATCAAAAGACAGCCTTTGAGTCTCGACTGTGGGTAGGTCTACCTATAAGCTGTATTTTAATACAGTGGAGTGACTGTATTGAATCTTGTGACAATTCTAGGAAGAATCAGCTCCTGCCCTGAAACACTCACTTTTTATCCTCTCCCTGTATCACTCCTATGGTCCAGGTAGCTGCATTCTCAAGAAATGGTCCTTGAAATTAGGACTGACTTACTACAAACTTCCTCCTTCACGTGCTCATTCTGCTGCAGGATAGTGCTGTAGTTTGGTTAACAAGACTTTTCCAGGAGGCACCTCTCACCTGCATTTCCTTCCCTGTCTTAACTCAAAAAGGAGCTCTCCTGTGCTCTTCCAGGAACAGGGCTGGTCAGCAGCCAGCAACCACAGCCTGGTTTGGATCTGGCACTGGCCACTCTCTGCTCTAATTTCCCTTTCTTCCAGAGTTGCCTGTCTGCAGCGAGGCAGGGAAATGGATGCAGGTGTGTACTTTGCTATGTGGCTTTCATGGACAGTTTCAGTTTCTACCTGGTCCTTGACAAGGCTTCTGCAAACTCTGAACTCTGAAAAAGCCACAACAAAGGTTGGATTTGCCACCTCTCACAGGTAACAGAGCTAACTTGTCAGAGGCACTAAGCTGTGTCTTGCAGATCTGCAGAGCCAGTCTTGGATCTGTGCGCCTCAGATGTTGCTGACCAGCAGCACTCTGAAAGCGCAGGCTCCCTGCCCAGAAAACCATTACTGTCACCATCTGAAAAACAGTCACCGGGTCCAGCTGAGCTGAACTCCCTAGAAATTAATTCCCCATCCTCAGACACCTCAAGAAAGTTCTCATCCTCCTGTCACATGCAGCTCTGGTCTCTTCTTTCCAGTCAGTGTTCAAGAAAACTTGAAATTTAATTGCTAAGAGGACAGAGGAAGGACATTTCCTTCAACTGGACCTGAGATATGCTGTGGGACAAGGACTGGCCTCAGAGTCTGCACAGACAGCACAGAATTGCTGGGGACCATCTGTTTATTTGTTTATAAACTACAGATAATGTTTTATTTATGTAGTTTATTGGGACTTTGAGCATCATTTGGCTTTTTTCCTAACCAGTCGGGGGCTGTGATAGTACAGTCCTCTGCACAGCACCTAATTTCAAACTTCACTGCCACATATTTTCAGAATTTTTTTATGACACAGTGTCCTCCTGCAAGAGTTGGAGTAAAGGATTATGGCAACTTACCTTGGATTTAGGGAGGCACAAATCCCTTCCCATCACTACCTTGAGGAAAGCTATCAGTAATCCCTTCTGGAATGGACTGATTTATTTCTGTTTCAGACAGCATAAATTTACAGTGCTTCTTGCTTCCTGGCAGCAGATTCTGAGAGCTACCCAAGCAGCTCTGTCCTGTAAGTCAGACTTGCTCCTCTAAGCTGCACTGCTCACGCCAGTTACAGCCAGAGCTTCCATGAGCGATGTGCTGCGGGCTGAAGCTGAAATGGGAAGGTAGAGCACAATACACCAGTGTCAGATGGTATCTGAGCCCCCTCCTGCCTCCATCAGGCAGGTTCAGTGAAGTCCTGCAGTGCTCCCTAGGCCCAGGCCACCGAGACCCCACTTCCAGCTGAGCCAGGTGGAGCTACAGAGCTGTGGGAGGTGCAGCCTCACACCCTTATAGGAAAAACAAGCTCCCAGTGAATCATCTGTGCAAGACAGACCACACAGAAGTGGTGTGACTCTAAGAAGCTGTCCCAGCTTGCTGCCTCACCCACAAACTTGTTCCCATACCTACCTAACTCCAGCTATCTCCCAGATAAAGCAGATCCACCCATTCCATCTGGTCAGGCAGGAAAAAGAGCATTCCCGATAATGAGTGTCTCCTTGCAGGAACTCCACTGCTCGCCCAGGAGCACCAGGCTGTGCCAGAACGTGCTGTGCAAACACTTTGTTTGGAACTGGCAGTTCTGTGCTGCACAGCCAGGAGAGAGAAAAGGTTCTGGTTCATAGCTGGCAGCTGCTGTTCCACACTGAACCCCATGCACTTGATTTGTACAGAAGAAGTAAGAGATGTCTTTCTGTACATTCTGGAAGGACCCAGTGACAATTCTTCGTGCTCTACCATTTAACAGGATTTCATTTTATTAATACCAGCAAGAAACAGATATTAGAGAAAGTAAAGTTCAGTACATCACTGAATATCTGCATCTCTAAATATAAAGCATTACTTTTATTTTTGTACATTCAAAATTTACACCTTTTATACTCCATTAAAAATTCCCATAAGTTAGAATACAATATGCATTATTTTAAATACAGATCAGGAAAAATAGCTACAACAACATTTAAAAGAAGGTTACAGCAGCAGGATTCTGTCTAAAAATAGGATATTACGATTTAAAGTGTCACTTCTTCAAGTAGGCAAGAGCAAGCAAATCATTTAAGAATAAAATGACTGTTCTGGAACACAAACCCATCCAGTTAACATAATGTTTACATACGCTGAGCAATTAAAATACATCCTATGTTTAAAACATGGACAAAAGATTAGCTGTTTTAAAAGGCTGGTACGCAAATGATGTCACATAAAGGCCCAAGGCCCATTACAGTGCTGTACCTAAAACTATCCTTAATTTATCATAAGACTCTCACCACAAATTTATACTGGAAACTGTTGGAAAGCAAACAAAAAGAAACATGTATCACAAACTAATCAAATAGTGGCAACAGCTTGCTTGAAAACCCTGTATCTGTTCCATACCACTGGCAGGAATTACCCTTGCTGTATTTGTACAGACTTAATATTTATGTTGAGGGTATTACATATTCCACTCTGGGTTTATTTGCATTTTACAACTGTGATACTCATTGCCTGCAGCACCCCAAACAAAAAAAATAGTCTCTAAAAATGAGGGAAAGCTCTCCTGGAGAGTGCAAAGTGCGTTATTTTAGAGTGCATCTTATACGTAGCTCCTTCTACAAATGCAGAACAAAAAGTGCTTGTTACTGTACAGACTGACATGCAGCATATTTGTGCTTTTTAAAGGCTTTTTATTTAATTGCTGCTCTTCACTAGGAGAGGGGAAGATCCTTGTATTTATCAGCCCTTTTGCATTATGGAGAGGAGAAGAGGAGGGGGAAAGAGGAGGGATCTGAATGATAAAATGCAAAAAATACTCCACAACTGTTCGAAAAAGATGGGGGGGGAGGTGTCTTCTTTTTTTTCCCCCCCTCGTTTCTTATTGCTAGCAGCTGGTATTGGAATTGACAAAGTGCCCAGGAACCAGGCTAATGTCACCCATTCAAACACATCCACTGTCAAAAGCGGCCAATGCACAAACATTTCCAGTTCATTACTACATGGAGAAAAACCCTCTAAATACTGCATGAACCACACAGGAACTTTAGAGAACGCTGCAGACACTCTGTTCTCCAACTGGAACGGTTTTAAAATGATGCAGCATCTTAAACCCCAAGATGTTTCTGTAGTAACCTTCCAGGCAAGGGTCGATAAAGTAAGAGAAACTCAACAATGGTTTTACTTCTTAACATGACTGAACTCTTTTTTATCTACTTTATGTATTTTTTTTTATATAAAATATAGATATTATATACACACACATACATATGTACTTATATATGTAAAATGCAAATGCAGATTTAACGATTTCAAAATAAGTTTGCATTCTAGCCGGGGTTGTTTTGTGCTTTAAAATACTCATTGCCCATTCCATGAGCACACTCTGGCTCAGCAAATATCATCCACCAGCTTGGCCCCATTAATGCCACGGTAGGTGACCCTGCTGGGTCGGACCAAGACGCCGTGGTTCAGCTTGCAGGTGAAGTAGCGCTTCTCCCCCACGGAGCCATCGTTCTTTCCCTTGGCACTGCGGAGCTCCAGCCCCAGCCAGATCCCTGGGGCAAAATCTGTGGGACCAATGTACCTGATGGTCCCCATTTCATTGGAGCTGGTCAGGAGAACCTGGGAGCCTTCGTGCAGCTTCACAGGCCCCTCGGAGGGAGCTGCAGTGGTGCTGCTCCAGCTGCGCCGCAACACAGAGCTCTTGGATCTAGTGAGAAAAGAAAGGGAACAAAAAAAGTCTCGTCTTTTTTTGTCTAAAAAACATCCAGGGCAAATCTGTAATTCAGGGAAGGGCATGGGGAAAAAAAAACACCCTCAAATCCCTTTTTAGAAAAACTGGGTTCGATCTCGTGTCACTAACAAACCGTGATGTAACAGTGACAGGCTGCTACACTCGGCAGTCTGAAGTATTGGAAAAGCAATTTCCTTCCACCCGATGCTAGGATCTACAATATTTACAGCAGGTGATAGTATTGGTTAATTAAGCCACACAAAACATTTTATTTGGGGCTTAAAACAGTTTAACCAAAACAACTTTTAACATGCAAGCAACTTTCAGGATAACCAGGACAAAGTGAAGTCCTTTAACAAGAGGTTCTGAACCTCACCCAGCTGTGTGAAAATACAAGAATTTGCAGAATATGAAGTGATCAGTGACTGGAAAACAGCTTTAATGCCAACCCAAATTGGAGGAGTGTACTAGGAGTGTACTCCTGGATGCCCATAGACAAATAGTGTACTACTGGTCCATTTTGGAAGGAAAAAAATGAACATATAAAAGTCTAGATATCCTACATGCATCAAGGGTTTCTTTTGAGCAAGAAACAGCAAAGCCAACAGCCAGCTCACCCAAGCACTTGAAACTCATAACACTCACCTAAGAAAGGCACTTCTTCTGTTTATCTCCTTTTGTGAAGATGCAGAAGTGGTGCTTAGACTGCGTCTAAAACCTGAGTGGAAAGATTAATAAGCTGTGTAGGACTTCTTAAGGAAGAAAAACCCTTATGAACACAAATTCTTTGTGCGTTCTTTTATACTGCTTCCACTACAGCTGCTGCACATTCTCCTCTCTAATTTGGAAATTAAATGATGAAACTTCTCATGAAAAGTTTCATGCCCATAGTATGTTTGGATTTTCAGAGGGGACAGAAATTAAATTAAACAAACCAAACAAAGGTAATTTGAAGCAGTCTTCTCATGAAAAGCTTAAGTAGAGGAAAACAACTACTTCAAGCACCTCACACAAGTTTTAGCAATTTCATAGGGACGTCCCCCTACTGATCCCTTCATCAGTCTCAATTTGTATTAAGGAGCAGGTTCCATTTCCTTTTCCCTCTGATTAGAATGCAATACAGTAATAACGGAAGACAATTGTACCTGACTTAATTCTTTCTGCCAGTTGAAAGAGTGTTAAGAACAATGCAGTACTCCATAGTTCCTTCTGCAGGCTACATTTTTAGGAAGGGAGCAGCCACACTATGGGCTGGCATTTGGGGTCCCTGAAAATCTCTTGTGTTTCTGGAGAAGTTGGCTTTGTGCAGAAGGTTTTGGCTGCAGAACAGGGTCTGTGGTGACTGCCTCACCCAAATCCCAGTGTCTCACGCTCCTACCTGGAAAAGTGTGAGTTACTTTACTCCACGAAGTCTCTGTGAGAGAATCCAGAGAACCCGTTAGCCTGAAAAGCAGTAACACAATAAAGAAGTCATTTCAACTCCGCTCTGAACAAACCTACTGGCTTCTTGTCAAATATTGATGAAGTTTTGATTCTTTCCTTCTCCATCTGCCCCCAAGAGACACGAACATTCCTGCTGCACTCAGGCTGGTATGCAAGAAGTGCCTGGAGCAAATCAGTGTATTTGAGTTATTTGCCTCTCTTACTCATTGAAACAGCAGGTGTAATTCTGAGGCAAGTTCCTAACAGTTTGCCTGAGCTGGCTTATTCAGAGAAATAAAAGCAAGAACTTGGCTGGCAGAGTAACTATGTACAAATACAGGAGGAAAGAGTACAGAATTCCTTCGATGCTCTTCCTGAAACTAACAGACTAAAAGCAAGTGGTGGATGCTTTGGATCCACCGTGCAGTTAGCTGGGATAAGAAGAGCATTTCCAGTCATGTCCAAGGGGAATTTACTTTTACAGTTGAATTCAGCAGAACACATCAGGATTGGGTCATGAAAGGAAGGTTTAATGAATACAGACTAACAGAGGCCCTGGAATAAAAATACTTCAGGTAGCTGCATGAGAAAAAAGGGGGAGGTGCATTTCCAGTTTTACACTCTGCTTTCAAAAAGCTGATCTAAAGCCACCAGGTTTTTAATGGAGATTATAAACTTCCATTCACAGAAGAAAACATTTGTACCTTCTGTATCCATTCAAAATTTTGTTTCACACTGGAAATGTATTAAGAAATTATTTCGCAACCCAAACATTACAAGAGCTTCAGTGCTCACCTCTGTACACGAGATGGGGGCGCAAATATGCCATATCTGGGAAGGCAACTGAAGTACTGCACTCCTCCCACAGAGCCATCGTTCTTCCCGTGAGGCTTGTCCAATTCAATTCCACACCAGAATCCTACATTGCAAGACAGTAAAATCAGGTCATTTTGAACAAAACACTACAGGCTTTTCTTCATCTAGACCACTGGCACAGTTGGCATTCACTCACATCCAGGAAAACAGTTTCTAGTCAGAAAATGTCAAGATGATGATACTAAATATGTACATTATAAAATAGCTATCTACACAATTATGCACAAATTATAGCCTAATAAATCTGAAGATCATTATCGCCACATTTTTATATTCTTTCAATAAAATTATTGACATTTTAATTAATACAAAAAAGGTGAAACATTTGAGGAATATGTATCTATATGTGTATATATACATACTAAAGTCAAATAGAACGTTACTGTACACAAATGGCTGTTGGACAACAAGGGGACAGGAAAGAGCAGCACTGCTGTTGCACACTTCCCTCTTCAGTCCTCTGACCACATGGTTTATGCCTCATCTGAGGTCATCAACAGTAAAATTAAAGTTTTGATATTAATTCATTCTTTCTCTCCATCTAGCAAGTTATAATTAATACAAATTGCAAGGCTGGTTGTGTGATATCAAGAGAACGGTGTAAGAATTGGAACTGGCCATCAATTAATCTCGTACAGAACACTAAATAGGCAGCAAGATGTTAATGAGCTTGATCATTCATAACCTGTGATAAATGTGAGCTAATTACATAAAGGTGCTAAATTTCATACTCCATTAGTAGTCCTTATGCTATCCATCCCCAGAAGATTCAGAATTTAATTCAAGTCACTTGGTACTAAGGCACTGGATAAAACTGTAATTCTAATTATCAGCTCAAGAAACTCAGGAATGACATCTTATGAATCAGAAGGGCTCAGTATATCAGAATTTCTCCCCTTCCCATTTTTAGAATTAAATAAAGATCTGCATTGCAGCAAAAGGAACAAACCTTGGATAACTTCCAGAGCTTTGATACACATTTGAGCTGAAATACCTAAACATGCATCTGTTAGGTTTTCTATAAATTACTGGGTTAGCAAATGGTGACGATTTGTCATCTTTCCATCCTCACTTCTTACAATAGCATGTTTTCCTCCAAAAAATTAAGTTCCTGATTTAAAGCAGAGAGGGAGGAGACTTAACACTGTCAAACAGCTTTCTGATTTCACACTTGTCGGTGTATTTGGGAAACAGTCCTTTTCTCACTGATCACTTTGTCAGCAACAACACAAAGAGTGATGACATTTAGGTGTCCCTCAGGTAACTGCAGTACCTGAGCAAGGACTGCCCACAGTGAAACTGGAGAACAGGGCAGGGATGAAACAAGTTCAGAGCTTGTACCATGATCTTGCGTGCTGACGGGGTTTTTTAAATACTGATGCCACCCAGTGTCACGACTGAGTATTGCCAATCACCTACCAATCACCCAGCCCTCATCCAAACCGGGTACTCACACTTACCAATTGCTTTTGCATTACTCTTGCAATAAGATTATAGATAGAGCCATAGAGAAGATAGATTTGGTTACAATGTAGGACTCAAAAATTAATCTCTACAATGTAGAGCAATTGGCTGCCTTTGACAGCACTTGGCTTCACTGCAAAGTGTTTTTCAGCAAGGGGAGGAAGGAAGAAGCTGAGAGAGAAGGATGCGAAAACGGTGGTAGGGGTTGGGGCTTTTTGAGGTATTTGTGACTTTATTGAGCTTGTGACCTAAAGGTTTGTTAGTTAAAATTTAAGTGTTCACAATTACCCTCTTAAAGACGCCAATAAGTTAAGAAATGAGACTGGTACAGGACATAAGAGCGCCACTATTGCAAGAGACAAGCTGTGTCAAAAAGCCCTAATACAAAAAGTAAGGAGTAAATGCATGTGATCTCAATAAACTATATATCCCTTTGGAGACTAAACTGAGGGTTTTCAGAAAGCTTTGTTAGAGTTGGACTCATTGATCCTTGCGGGCTCCTTTCAACTCAGAATATTCTGCGATTCTGTAATACCTACAACTTCAACATCAAGTATTTCTCCTACTTAAGTCATGATAGTGAACAAGTAAAAGTCACATTTTAAAGCACTATTTTTTCCTGACAGTTGTATTAAAGTAAAAAATATTCAGTGAAACACAGGACAGAGACAGACAGAGAAAGAACTTGGAAACAAACCCATTTAAATTTAAATTTTTTTTTGAAGGAGTGAGGGAAAAGATGGATTTCTCTTCAGGTGCTCACATGTAAGCTATTCCATACTGATTTGACAACATACGAGCATTGCACATACCTGGTGCAAATTTTGTTGTCCCACAAAATCTAACAGTGCCTGTTCTCTGTCCCACGACCAGTACTCTGTCTCCAACCTGGATTTCTCCATCAACAGCATTTTTCCTCGTGGTTGGGGAACTATACAGCCCTGGTCAAGAGAAGAACAAGATCTGAAATTAGTGACATTAAATCTCTAGGAAAGTTTTCAATAGCAAGCCAACTAATTAGCGAACAGAGTATTTATCTCTAATACAGTGTACCTTCAATACAAATTTTGCTTAGACAAAGACTTGCTTTGTGCCAGCCTGAAAACTGGACTACAGCCTTTTCTCCGCTCTGAAAAGGTAGAGTGACCACCTATAAAAACACTTTTCATCGTGAAGATGTTATAAAAATCTTTCTAAAAGGTGCCAAACTTAGGTTTATGGTTAAACTACTTCCCAAGTGTCCTTCTCAAATGATCTCAGATTCTGAAACAACACAAGCAGTTCTACGTGACCACTCAGTGCAGCAGTGAACTCCTCACTGTGAAAAGACACCTCAATAAAACAGACCATACCAGTACTAATCCGAGATGAGGCAGAAGACACTCGAGTCAGGACCTTTTTACTGCTGCTCGTTGAGTTCCGCTTCTTGGAGTAACTCTGTTTGCCTTCCAAGGAGGTAGAAGAGGAAGAGCTGCTGTACTCAGGAAAACCTAAAGACATAAATGAAAGTTGTCCTTCAGGGATCGTGTTTTGGAAAAGGACAGATTAAGCAGAAGGGACAGCTTTTGTAATATGGAAGTTGTCCGCTCTCCATGGAGGGCAGAATACAAAGTGAAGAGCCAAGGTTAGAACTTGTTCCACAGCGTTTGCACAAACATCTGTCAGGAATGACACAGGTGCAAGTGACCCTGCCTTGGGAATATGGTGATAAAAGAGATCTCTAAAAGCCCATCCTTATTAGTCTATGAAAGCTCGTCTAAACAGTCCCAAGTATATTCATTAAAATACATGAGCTTTAGTAATAAGAGATCATACCACCAGCCTTTCAGCATCCAGCCTACTAAAGATTTGATGAGAAGTGGAAGGAAGGTGGTATTATGTGAGTGAATTATTGCCTGGATTAAAGCCTACTATATTCCAATACGTACTGTATTAATATTAAAATCTGTACTATAAAACAAGAATGGGAAAAAAAATCACTTTTATCTCCATTTGCAAACCCTAAACTGTCCAGTAAGACTTATGTTCATCTTTCCTGCTTCCTTTTCAAGGCTCTTCCTCTTCTCCCCTTTCCCAACCTCTTCTACCCAAAAAGAGGCAGGGTACAGCAAGACACATCTATGCCTCAGCTTATCAATGTGAAAAATTAAGATAATATGGCTTATCAAACTTTCCAGACTTTTGAGAGGTTTAATCCATTAGTTTTTGCAAACAGCTTGGTATCAATGCAGGGTTAGTTTGTTTGTTCAATGTAATTAATTTCTCCAATTTTGGAAAACAGTAAAGAACTGAGGAAAGGGAAATGCAGTGGGGGTCCACACAAAAGCTGAGAACAGAAATCTGAAGACTCTCAGATACTCACTGCAGCTATGCTACAATGAAGAAAATGCAAATTACTGACTAAATGGTGACTAAACAGGCAAACTTCAGCTCCATGTC
This sequence comes from Dryoscopus gambensis, assembly GCA_013389985.1. NCBI lineage: Eukaryota > Metazoa > Chordata > Aves > Passeriformes > Malaconotidae > Dryoscopus > Dryoscopus gambensis. The sequence continues at coordinate 14,092 of WEIT01032643.1, read as the reverse complement.
TGAGGTATAAATACACGTGTGCATTTGCAAACACACACTACAAGTCCTTACTTAGAAGCCAGTCCAGGGATGGATTCACTGGAGGTCAGACCACCATTTTTACAGGGATGCAACAAAAACTGCTCCAACTAAACCTGTCATCAAGATACTTCATTTTGTGGAAAATCACAGGGTGGGAGAAGGAAGAGCAGAAAGGACTTCAGCAGGTCCTATAATTGATTCCTTTTCTGTCAGGCAAAACAATTATTTGTTATAACACTCCTGACAGGTGAGTATTTGGCGTGTTCTTAAAAACTTCCTATTGGGGAGATCTCAAGATTTCCTCAGTAGTGTATTTCACCACATAATTATCTCTAATGTTACAGGGTTTCTCCCCCCTAATATAAAACCTCAATCACCACCGGTTTAGATCAAGGCTTTTTTACTCCCACTACACATGCAGAGTGGGTTCTACTATTCCTTGTGTTGCAAAGCTTCCAGTTTTATGCCCTTCATCTTCTGTCTTTTTAATCATACAATCACAAATTTCAAGTCTTTACTCCTAAGTCATGTTTTATACACCCAGTTATTGTTGTGTCTTTTCTGAATTCTCTCTGAATTCACAACTATTCACTCAGAGAAGATATGAAAAGATGCTTTTCTTCACAGACCTGCTGGAGCAAGTCCAAAGGAGGCCATGAAGATGTTTAGAGGGATGGAGCACCTCTCCTATGTGGAAAGGCTGAGAGTTGGGGTTGGTCAGCCCCAGAGAGGCCTTACTGTGGCCCTTCAGTGCCTGATGGGGGCCTACAAGAAAGACAGACAGACTTTTCACAAGTGCACGCAGTGACAGGACAAGGGGTAGAGGCTTCAAAATGACAGGAAGGAGGCTTAGATCAGGTATCAGGAAGAAATTCTTTACTACTGTGAGGGTGAGAGGCAGAGGCACAGGTTGCCCAGAGAAGCTGTGGATGCCCCACCCCTGGAAGCGTTCAAGGCCAGCTTGGACAGAGCAACCTGGTCTAGTGGAAGGTGTCTCTGCCGAGTTGGAACTCGATCTTTAAGGCCCCTTCCAACTCAAACTATTCTATGATTCTATGACTTAAAGAAGGCATGTTCAAATTCACACTTCAAATTATTCCAAAGAAATACTGGTTTTACCAACACTTATAATTATATAGACAAAACCTCAAAGGAGACAAGACTTCTGGGTTTGTTCAAGACAGCTGAAAGTGACATCCCTTCATGTTTCAAGTTCAGCAAACAAAGTGTTGCTGTGGTACAAGTCATTATTCAATTGTGAAACTAGATAATTGCAGAGAATGATTCACATGCAAAAGGCACTCTTTAAAAGCTAGTTTCATTTTTCATATTTGAAGCCTGTTATTGTGAGTCTGCCATGATACAACGCCAAGACTGTTAAGCACTGTTAGATGTTAACACTTTATTACAGAAGCATGAACATACAGATAGAGGAGAGAAAAAAGTGCCAACAGGATATTAAAATCTAGGCAGCACCAACAGAGGGCAAAAGGTCTCCCTCAGACACCTCAGCTGGTAATTCTGCAGATCCTCTGCAAGATCATTTATTAAGAGCCAGCGTTAAGGGTTTGTCTATGTTCTTGCCCAAGTATTCAGACAGAAGTGGTTACCAAATCAACATAGAACGCCAGCCAAACATGCACAAAAACTACTTTGCTTCTAGAAAGCTAAATGGCTGCAGCCTGCTCGGGACTTGAACATAAACAAGCAAGGGAACTTCTTTCTGTACTGTAGATACATGGCTCTTTACAGAGGTAGGGCAGCAAGAATACTGCCTCTGCCATACACAAATTTTTCTTAAGATGTTAAAAAAAAGTAAAAATTAGTTAATTACCATCTTTTGCAGGTACAGTTTTTCCCCTGTTAGCAGTCATAAAGTTGTTTTCAGAAGCGCTGTCTCTTTTTGCCATATTTAGGCCTATAAAAATAATATATACAATTAAATATATACATCCTAACAAACAACAATAATTTTAGAGGGAAGTCATGTACAAAAACAATTTGAGAGATTTGCAGATTACTGGATGCATGGAAAATGAATAAAACTGTACAATTCCTTAGACACTTGATAAATGGGTAAAACGAGACTGCAGAATTGTTTTGATGGATAAGCACAGATATAAACCCCTTAACACATTAAACCAGTCCAAACTGTCTTGCCAAACAATAAACAAATAGTCTATAAAATACTAATTTTTATACTGAAGGAGTTTTATTTAAATCTTGCAAACATTCATATCTATAACATTCACTTTTATAGCTTTTAAGATCTGCTATTCAGCAGCATTAATTTCACAATTTCTGCATTAAAGATAACACATCAAGGTTTTGAGAGAAATTTGAGATCAGATACTCATTCAGACTACAAAAAGTGATATAAGCATGCCAATATGATTTTTAAGAGCCTAACTCTCAGAGCAGCAATGTTGTGGTATGTGTAGGAACTCATACTCTCACCTAGGTTATAATTTGCAAACAGTCACTTTGCATTTCTGACAGTTTCCTACCCTAACTCAATGAAGAACAAGCTTATCTATGATTTATCCACTCCCTGTCATAAAAGAAAAATCACATCTTTTTTATTTAACTACATCTCTCAGCTTAATTCAGCCACAGGGACTGAACTAGTTTGCAAGTGTAGTGTATTTCGCAAAATTTTACGGCTTAGCCATTAAGGCGTCAGATCAAAAAACTAGTGTTTGTGATTGATAACACATTTCTTAATTTTATCTCAATAATCCTCTTCCTAAAAACTTGAAAAAGATCTTTTCTCATCAATCTGATGGATTATTCAAATCCAGTAGAACCAAATAAAATTTCAAAACCCCTATACAATAATTATAAGCATATTTTACTTTGCACCTTATAACCTTATCTACAAAAAGCGTATTAATTTTTCTTGAATCATTACAAACCAGTGTCTTGCAGGAAGGAAGTTTAAAGGAAAGAAATGTGACCTGGTGATGCCCATAAACACTGCCAACCAAAGTTCTGCCTCTGCAGCTTTGTCCTTTGCCCATTCCAGCCAGCAAATCAGCCAGGCACATTAATTCCAATGGCCCTTTCTGTACAAATTCTCCCTGCACACAGCAGCTTCCAGACACTCACATCCAGTGGGTGTAAGCCCTCCTGGGTAGATGATGCTTAACTCATTCTGATTTCTACCTTAAAGCAAGGTATCAAATGTTTAAATTTTACAAGGACACAAATGCACCTTTGTGACTGAAAAGGTGGTTTATGCCTGAACTGTCTGGAATGAAGCTGTACGTGACAAAGGACAAGTCTCTCCCATTATAGTGTAATGGGTTACAAACAGTTCCCAACAAAGTGAATCAAACACTGGAAAATATTTAACAGAAGTCATCAGCTTAGATCTGCTCCTGAGCAATACTCCCAACAAACTGCTTATCCCAAGAAGCTTTCTATGCAAGATGCCCATGTATAAATAGCTTGGATCCTGTGCTAATTGTAAATACAGACACATAAAACTTACTCCCCCACCAATCTCTGCAGAGAAGAGTTACATAAGTCACCCAAAAAGCTGTCAAAATGCATCCTTTCCTGGTGCATTGTTTCTATACCCTGCATATTAGTGGTAAAGCATGCAGTGTTTTAGGGTGCTTTGGCAAATTCGATGAGAATGTGTGTTATCTTCCATCCCTTAAGCTGTGCTGCCTTAGTGTGAGTCACCTGAACAGGGCTCAAAAGGCAAAAGAAACGCTAATGCAGTATTTAATCACATTATTACATAGGCAGCCAAACACGGAGGGGCCAGATTATGCATGGCCAGCACTGCACACAGCAGGGAAGAGCCTGTTCTCCAAACAACCTGGAACCTGAACAGTCAGAAAACATGGATCTTTCACTCCACGGGGAAGGAACTTACACAGAAGGATTAAGTAATTTGAGCAAATTACTAAGAAACTAAACCAGAGCTAGAGACTGAGCCCATAACACCAGTTAGTAGACTGAGGCCTTCATTATTACAAGGACAACCTTTCTCTTCTAATTTGGCACTGGTTTTACTCAGATAATTTAATTAGCAGATAAAACACAATGAGTTAAATAGTTCCTTGATCACGTTGCCAGAAAATAAATCTCTTCAATTTCTACACATAAAGGTGTATAGAGTATTTACTGGATTTTCATTCCTTGCAAATTCTCCAGGAATATCTTAGTAAATGGAACCTCATTAGGTTGAGCACTTAACTGGTATCACACCCAATTAGAAATTACTTTAATGGCTCAAGAATAAATGTTGTGGTGAGGGTTTTTTTTTAATAGAGTAGGTAAAGAGTAGGAACTGTCACAGTACGTCAGATCATTGTAATTACTCCATAGCTACAAACAACGTCCTTCCCGCACCACTTCACAGGCCAGGGAACTTCTAATCACGAGAACACTGATTTAATAATAATTCCTTATCACCTCATCCCAGGTTATGAACTAATTCCAAACATGTATTTCAATACCAAGATTTACTAATTCTTAAAGATTAGTATCTCTCCATCCTGTGTCAACATGCAAGAAAATACTCACCAGAATTCACTTTGGAAGTTATGTGTGTCACATCTACTTTCTTGGATTTGACCAAAGGTGAAGACCGCACAGAGGAGTTTCGTACAGAGCTTTTTTTGTGATCAGAAGCCTTGCTTATTTTGGAAAGGGGTGCAAAGATACCTGGAGAGAAAATTGTATGTGCCAACAAAGAACCATGGATAACGTTAATGTAACAACACTTTCCATCTACCATCTCTCACAGCAATTAATTGAGGAGGTTTTTTTCAGCCTCAATCATAACTTGCTATGCTGACAAAGCACTTGTAGGGTAGGAAGGACAAGCTCAAATGAACAGAGAAACCAAAATCCTTATCAAGCAACTTGAACAGAGTAAGTTGGAAGAAGTCAGTAAGACTATCAATTACAATCTCCTTTTTGTCCTATCAGTAACATTCAGTCTCCACTGCTACAAAACACAGGAGCCTTGTATGTCCTGTGTGTCCATTGCACATCAATTAAAATACCTCAAGCTCAAAGTCAGAAAACAACTACAAGCATGAATATCTGACCAAGGAAGACAAAGCACATAAAGAAACGTGGCTATTATTGTTACAATACAAACAAGTAGTTTCAGCAGTATAGATGGAAAAACCAGGAAATCTCACAGCTTCAAGGTAATAACCAGAAATTTCCACTGGTTGGTTGTTTCAGTGGTTTTGCAAATTATTGCAGCCAAAACAGTCAGAACAGCTAAAAGAACCAAAAAAAATGAAACAAAGCACTACAAAGAAAAGCAACAGAATCTGCTGTTTTTATCCTCCTAAACGTTTACATCTGCCAGTACTCTTTAAAATTTGGGGGTTTAAAAATTTAAGAGAAAAGAAAATAAAGGCTATACCGCGTTTTGGTGCACACTTGAAGTACTGGACTTTTCCAACACTTCCATTGTTCTTTCCTTCTGGTTCATCCAGCTCTACACCAGCCCACTGGCCACTGGCAAACTCTGTTGTGCCACAAAATCTTAAGGTGCCAACCTAAGAGAAAGTCATCAACACAGAATGGGTTTGTTAAACAAGTACTGTTCATGAGAAAACAGTATAGGCCATGAAAGAGACAGCAAGTCATCTCCAAGCTTTTCATCACAAAAATACAAACATCATTTCCCTCACTTACTCACATTCCTACCTTTCAGCACCACTCAATACATTTTCCAAAATGTCTTGGTCCTTCTGTGTATATTTTGCATTAAACAGCAGCCATGGTTATGGTCAGATCTCACAACAGACATGAATTAGACAGTAAGAGCCACTGTAAATACAGCTCAAAGTCAGCAAGGTACAGGAGCACACACCCAATGAGAGGTTTTACTTTCACTGTTTATACAACAAGAATTACAGAATCAGGCCTAGGTATGTTCCTGAACTGGAGGTTCCATAGAATTTCTAGATTAGAAAAACCTGCAAGGGCATAAATACATACATATAAGTATATATTTTTATACTTATAGCCAAGGTCCAAGAGTAAATTTAGAGCATAATAATTTTTTCTTTGGAAAAGATTTGCAAGTCTTCTATTCCCTCCTTATGACTAAACAAAATTTTAAAAGACAGCAAATGTTTTAAACATTTGCTGTTGCTTCAATATATACTATAAACTCTGAACAGATAAGCATATGAAGATTATCAAGACAGACCAGTCTTGCTGGTGGACCTCATTCTCTGCAAATACACATTATAAGCTCACACACTTCAACCAAACAGGGGAGGAATAACTAAGCAAGATGCATTTCACATTGATTTAAATTCCTTTTTATACTTGATTTTTAAATTAGTTTTAGTAATAAAAGCCTTTGATCTTTCAGTTGCTTCAGTTTTCCTCATCTCATGTGACCTTAATACTATTAGTTCATTTTACACTATGACTCCGCTGCTGAATCCAACCCTCAGAGAGTAAACAAATAGAAACAATTTTTTTTTTTCTAAAAAACCTTTCAGCTACTCTTTCCTAATGTCTGTAAGGAAATAAACATGGCTCAGAGTCTGTTCTAGTATGCTGAAGATCTCCTTTAAACTTGATTGTTATAGGCAGGCACGTCACACTAATCTAGACTGAGACCTTTTAGCTACCAACACAAATTCAAAATTCAAATTCGGCCAGAGGAAGTCCAGCCAAGCAGCCCCACAGATTCCTACAATTCCTCCACGTACTTTCTAGGCACCAAAGGGCACTTACTGAGCAGAAAGAAGAGATCAGCCAGTACCTTAAACCAGAGGTGGGAGATGGCAAACACGCGGCTCCCATTTTGCCCTAGGACTTGTGCAAGCAAGGAGCAGAGGATCTCTCTCACGTGAGAAAGAGCAGGAGCAGTTTCCTCCCAGCTGATGGTCTCCCTGAACTCCCATTTCATCAGATGTGATCCAAATGGACACTCAGTCTAGCAGAGCAGGAGCTGGTGGAGCGTGGGGCCCCAAATCACGTACGCATAAACACCTGCTTACACAGCTTCCTACCCTGTAAGACAACTGGAATGGCAGGTGCAGTAGGAGTCAAGAGAGGAATTCATTCTCCCTCTGGCATCTACTGTGTTTGGCTTTCCAGCTTCATTAAAGCTGACATATCAGGAGACTGCAAAAGCAGGAAAGAGAACAGGAACCCGTAAATATAGCTCAAAAAATGCGGCTGTTCCAAGTGCCCTCATCCCAGCTTCTATATTCCAGAATCAGAACTGATCCAGGAGAAGGTTAAAAACGGGGCACCTTTTTCATTATCCTGTTTTCACTTTTACTCCACCCTGCAGGAATTCAGGAGTATCGAGGGGGAGGGGAAGGCAGGGCTGAGAACAACTTCTCCCGTTCAGGCTAATGGAGAAAAGGGGTGGGAAGCGATGTGGGAGTACTGCACAACAGCTCCTCGCACACAAAGGAAGGAAGGCAGGAAAGCTGACGTGGAAATGGAAGTTTAAAAAGCACAATCACATTCCTTCTTCCCACCTGCTCTAGAACAGATTTGGCTCCTTCAAAGAAAAACAAAAGCTAGCTGCAAAGCCCTGCTGGCCTGTGGCAGCACAAAACCAGCTTCCAACAACTTCTCAAAAAATACTGCAACAGCATAATCAATTAGAAGAATAAAAATAACCAAACCCAGGCAGCTCTATCCAAGCACAGCGAGCACATCACAGCACAAACTGTTCTGTGGGCCTTACTTAGAGGAAAGAAGATACACAAGAGCACCAATTTCATCACTTTCTTGCTCTAAAGCCTCCGTTAACTTGCACTTACATTATCTCCCCTTGCTGCCACTGTGATTTCTGATAAAGAAACTTCTGTCTTTAAAGCGTAAGTGGCTTCCTCTACATACTTCAGTTAAAATGCCTTCTGCATAGCTAGTGATTCCTTCACTTTTCCTGACCCAATTTCAAGAATACACCAAATTAAAACACACAATGGAAGCTGCTTTGCACTCTCGCTGGAGATCACTTTAGAACATTTCAGTTTTGACAGTTACAAATCCGAAGTTACATTAGGAAAACTATTAAAGCTAAAGCTATTCAAACATAAAATTTTGCTCACGAATGCTTTCAATATTTACCGGGAAAAAGCTATTTCTTTAAAAGAGTTCTAGCACTGTTAAATCATTTTAGATCCCTTGCTATCAGAGCAAATAAAAAGTCTGAATACTGAATGCAATATCAATGTTACAGTTTTCAAATACATTTTTAAAAACATGGCTATCATGGTAGCTTCTAAAAACCTATTCAAATCTGAGCTAGACCTCTATTAGCTATATTCTTACACTTCCACAGAACCATGTAACAACCCTGTTGGCACAGCACTGCTTCAAAGATTTTAGCTGCATTGCACCAGTGATGTTGGGTTACTACAGGCTAAGCAGAATGGAAGGGTTTTTTTCCCCTGCCTTCCGGAAACTATCAGGAGCACTTCATGAGTGCAGACTCCTAACAAAGCTGGGCAACTCACAAAGCAATTTGTGACTTTTACCATCATTTTGATGTGACACCAAAAACGTTAGTAAAAGCTGAGCCATGCTGATGTACTATAGGAGACTGTTAAAAAATCATTCACAAACACAAAATGCAGCCCGTGCATGTCAAAACTGCTTTTCATAATAACGAGTTTATCACAAAACTCTTCAGCTTATTACTTTCGTAACCAGTTCCTTGCTGCCATGCAGTGATCACGCCTTCGAGAAAGCATTTCAGGCCCTCAAACTGAGGTATGTCTCCAGAGGGGTAAATAAATGGACTCTCCAGGAGTTATGAGGGTAGTACCAGGTTGGTGGCCGTACCTTCTGTCCTGCAATAACAACACGATCTCCCAGCTTCAGGCCAAGCGATAAAAGCATGGCCCTGCCTGTGACGTGGTCGTAGGTTGGAATCATGGCTTTGGAGATGTCGCACGAGAGAGGCACCGCGTCCAGCAGTATCTGCTTGATTTCTTTTGCGCTGGCTGCTGCATCTGCCATTTCCAGTGGCATATCTACTGGATCAGGAACCACATCTGCTGGAATCTGCCCTTTGTCATTCTGTAGGAACAGAACATAGCACAGGATTTAATGCTGTTACAAGATAAATCAGATCAAGTGAAACCACAGCATTTTATGAAGTGTTTAATCCTCTTTATTAGATATTTTTCCTAGAATATAAACAACTATGAAAACATCCACATTTTCATAAGGATCCACATAAGGATGCCAAAACATCCTTAAACAGATAAGCTAGCATGTACAGCATCTCATTTTTGAAACTGACAAGTAACCAACATTTTCAAACTTAAGAACATTATTAGCACTCAGAACACCTGAAGCAAAACACCTGTGTGTATATGTGTACCTCAACACAGATTTAGGAAAGCAAGGCAGATGTCTGGTCTGTACTGCCAACGCTGAAAAGCCAACTCCTCCCAAAGAATGTATCTTTACCCAGCATATAGCTTGCTCCTTGGCAAGGCTTATTCCAAATGTAAGAGGGAATTTAATTAATGTATGCTGCATGTATAGAATATACAAATGTGATGGCTCACATCAGTAACTGAATAAATCTGTTCAGGTTTATCGAGATACAGACTATCCTAGGAGAGATGGATTAAGGACAGAGTCCTTTCCAAACATGTCCCATTCCCAGAGAGCCTGTGACTGTGATTCCCTGTATGTCCTACGTGACAGGACAAGTTGTTGGGAGTACCAGCTCCCCTGGAGTTAACCTCAACTCCAGGCCAGCTGTCCAGACAGCAGGTACTGTCAGGCTGCTCCGGGGACAGTTCTACCTACACTCTTTAGCAAAGCCATTGGTGCAGAGCTTCAGCCATCTGCCCATTTTCACAATGTCTGTGGAAAAATAATTATCTCAGTCTTCCAAATTTATCTCAACTGAGCCCCTGAACACAGACATTACCAGAAGCTCAAAGAAGGAACGATGCACAGTAAGATTGTATTTCTTTTGGTCCCTTCCAAACAGACTAGTTCAGTGATCCCTGAGCCCCCTCTCAATCCATCTCAAAGCTAGAAAAGTACCATTCTTACTCAGCATTTACACTGCTGTTCCCATATAATCAAACTCTACACGCTGTCTCTAGTCAAAACTTTATTGCAGGTTTGAAGAATTCAACACCCACCATTCCTCAGAAATCTCCAATCACTCTGTAAGTAAAAATCATACTACCTTAAAAACAGGCTATAGCTGGGTTATAGTTGAGTGGGGAGTTTGTTTTGAGTTCGTAGTCATCACATTAGAGATTATTTTGGTCACATCAGTCCCACAGTTTAGCCCACCAGTTGCCCTGCAACCCTCTGTGCCAACACCAAGCAGTACAGAGCAGTGGCAAGAAGGCAAAGTGGAAGCTCAGGGGAAGCTCGGGATTTCTCTTCTCAAGGGCACAGCCACCTTTACCAGCTCAGAATGTTTGTGCAACTACAAAGCAGAGTTCCCTGTGACAACAGACTCCTAAACATACAGCTGCCAGAGAACTTGAGACACATACATGCACAGTGAATAAACAGACAAAGAGGAAACCCACCATTTTTTAAGAGATCTACATTGAATATCATAAAGAACTGTATGGACAATAACGTTCCAGAAGTTTCACACCAACGGTGCTATATAAAATAACAACCTTTGAATACCCTTAAAGCAACTATAATTTCTCCTTATAAAAAAACCGAACCAACCCTGCATTTGAAAATGGAGAACTAAGATACTGGTTTTGCTAAATTAAGAAAACCTTCCAAGCCCTTCCCCCCCCCCCAAAAATCAAACAACAAAAAAACCCCCACACAAAACAACAAACACCTGAATCAAATAAAACTCAATCAAAACCCAAGATTTGTGGCTAGACACATATAGCAACACTTTGCACTATAACCTATGTCTATTATTAGGTTACTAAGCAGAGCAGGTGATGTTTATGCATTACCAGTTACTCACACTAACACCAGGCTTACTGGTAAGCACAGCACTGCATTTCTGCAGGGCAGAGATTGCACTCCTTAATTTCTGAAAAGAGCCCCCACTGCCATGACAGCTGTTGCAAGACAGCAATGAGTATTAATAAATGAAAGCTCAAACAATGAAGAGAAGAACCTCCTGAAAGTTACTTGAACTAATGAACTACACCGTGACACAAAAATACAAACCTCAACACACAAGTAGGACAAAGCATACAAAATCATCCACTATGAGTGGTAAATATTTTTTTTTCTGAGGCACTATTACTCCATGTAGCACACTTTTAGCTAATCAAAATCCTAGACAGACTGTTCAGTTTTTCCAGGTACCTTTTTCACCTTCTGGTGAATCTACAGCCTAACTCCTTACCCTAAAGGCAGGATTTGCTCCATGTTCCAGTAAACACTTGACAGCTCCTGTGCATAGGTTAAATGCAGCAATATGCAAAGCTGTTCCAAAATCAAAATCACTACAGGTGGCATCCACATCTGCAATTAAACATCACATGTGAGGTATGCAAGTCTGTTACATGAACATTTCACCCTACAGATTCCTTGCGAGGACATTCATTTTTACAGTTCATGTTACCATTTATACAGAGACACCATTATTTATGTACCAAATGCATATGAGAAGTAATTCTACACAGAATATCAACCTTATTTGCATCTGCTTATTCATACCATGAACCAACCTGGAAAATGAGCATGTACTTTCACTCATTTTTTAATACTGATGGCTTAACTGCAAAATTGCTGCCACTCAGGATGCCCAATCTACCATGCCAAGATTAACAAGTGAGTAACTTCAGGTTTTTAAGTAAATTAATGTTTTAATGTTTCAGAAACATTTATATTTTATTGCTTCTAGGTGTCAAACATTAAAATGAGATGCACCTTCAACCAGTTGTTCTCCTTTGTGACCAGGCAGTAGGGCAAGGGAAAACTGATTATGTGTCGGCTTTACACTGATTTATTACTAATGGCCAGGAGTGAAGTAAGAGCTGGTGATTGTTATAATTTCTTTGTTTTCAAAGAATTGCACTCTGAAAGGTCTCCCACTGATAGTTTGGAAAATGGAGCACTGCATTTGACTGGTAGAGATTTAGCACAATATATATTTCTATCAGCTGTTCCCAATATATCTTTCAATCTGCTAGGAAGTTATTACTGTTCTAGAAGACTGGAGTTTAAATGTCTGTTTAGTCGGAGGCTCCTCTCTTAAATTACACAAGAGAGATGTCATTTTGAGTCAATTAGGTGTAGGACTGTTAATTAAAAATGCCAGCTGATTTAACACACAAACCAAAAGACCACAAGTATGAGCAGCAATGTTCCAATTTGAAATACCAGTGAGGAACATAAAACTTTCCACCTCAGGGCTGAAGAGTCTCCTAGTATTTTCCAGTATCAGTCTCTGTCCCAAAAAACACTAGCCCTTCTCACAATGTCTCACAAATAAATATATATATTTGTGAGATATATAAATATATTTCACAAATAAAGTGTATCCCAACTGCATCAACATCCTTATATAGTTACACTAAATGAACATTGTGGGGGCAAATAAAACATCAACAAATATAGAAGATACATAGCTATATATGTCTATATTAAGTTCATACATACTAATAAAAATTGACTCAATTTTATAAAGATCAAAGGTAACAAATTTGCAGTCAAAATTTAACAGTTTTGCAATCACACTGATTGAACACCAACGTGAAAAAAGACTGCATTCACATGCCTCAGTCATGATGAGACCTACGTATGCAGATGTACCCTTTATACACCAAAGGTCAGAAGACATCACCACTTTAAAACCAGGTAGAAGCTGAGGAGCTGTATACAGCCATTGAAACTTCCATGGAATACAGCCAAACATTTTTTGCACACATAGGAAGCAATTTCCAGAAATACTGGTCAGTAGCATCAGCAACTGAGCCAGCAA